>CAUYRT010090425.1:0-30758 GCA_963574885.1 Lepilemur ruficaudatus | reverse complement strand
ACCTTTGTCACTAATACTTTGGTTGTATAGCATGCAAAGTTGCTGAAAACACATTATATTCTTGCTTTCCATGAGCCTAAGACAGTTGCTTAGAGTAGTTCTGGCCAGCAGAGCCTCTGTGTTGGTGACATTGCATGATTTCCCACCACCAGCAATAAACAATTTAAAGAAAATGGTAAAAAAAAAATTAATATCATCATAAAATTAATATCATCATAAAAGCCATAAGCATTTTTACCTATTTATTCAATGACTATTTATTGTATGCCTAATAAGTACACTGCTCTTACTTAGCACAGGAAATACAGGACATAAGCCTTTCTTTTGGTTTCTCTTTCATGTTGGAGGGGAAGATCCAAATCCAAACCAATTTGTTCAAGACTCAAAGATTGATTAGAGAATTGCAGCAAGTTATGGAGGCCCACAGGAAGCAGTCTGGGGACTTTAAAGGAAAGTCTTGGGCCCTGATAATAGTCCAACTCTTCAGGTTCTTTGGGAAGTTACCTACTAACTCTGTGCCTCAATGTATTGGTCTGAAAGACGAATAGACTGAGCATGAGAAGTAGGAAATTTGTATGAAGAATAATTTTAAACTAGATTGCAAAAGCAACCTACTTTGAAAAAATAAACCAGTGGAAGTGTTTGCCTTATGACTTAGAGATTTATATTACCTAGAGAGTTGCTTTAATTCATTTGCTATTCCATCTGCCTTTTGATGACTAAAAGGCTTTTTTCCACTTTTGATATTTTTCTTGCCAAAGCATTGTTTTTGCTTCTTTGTTTTCTACTCCACTGCTATTATTTGGTGGTAGGTGTTTCTTTTTTACCAAACAAGAGAGGAAAATTCACTAAATACATTTAGTTTCTCCCTAGGTATCTCTAAAGTTTACTTACGTAAGTAAACTTTTTTTTTTTTTTTGTAGAGACAGGGTCTCACTACGTTGCTCAGGCTGGTCTTGAACTCCTGGCCTCAACCTATCCTCCTGCCTCGGCCTCCAAAAGTGCTAGGATTACAGGCATGAGTCACTGCACCCGGCCTTATTACCTAAGTAAAGGTTATCTCCATGTTTATTTTAATTAATCCCTTTTCAAGGACTTCCTCTGGAACATGACCACAACTTTCCCAAGGATATCATCAACTGTCTGTCAGGTACAAAGCACACCCTTTCGAGTTTGTTCAGGTTACACACATATGTAACCATTTTATTCCAAGGACCTTTGCTGTGTTTGCTGCCACTAAGCAAACACAAATTATGGAGATTCAGATTTACCTAAAAATAAATCGAGAATTTTTCTTTACAAAATGATTTGCTATAGGATTTCTCCTGCCAATTCTGCTGCATGTCACCAAACACATTTTAAAAAATTATCATATGCTACATAAAACTCCCTCTGCAAGGTCATATGGAGAATGACTGACTGCTCCAAAGGAATTTACAATTAGGATGGGAGAGAGCTACATAAACAACTAACTGTAACTCAATCTTTAAATCAATTTAAAACAGGGGTGCAAGTAACATGTTATAAACATGGAGAGAAGGCAGTGATACATTCTGGTTGAAATATTAGTGAAGATTCAGGAATTGTAATTTTAGCTGAGCATTAACATACCAGAAGAAGCATTTTGATAAATGGTGCAACAGACTGTTTTGGTGGCTCACTCTGGTCCCCTGCCATCCTTTTACTGGTTTGCTTGATGCTCCCAAATCCTACTTGCTGTGGGGTATGTCAGCCAACAGTTTGCAAGACCAGCCTTCTCTGAAAGGGTTCTGAGTGATTGAAGTCATCCTGCCTCCACTTGCCTCATTGCCAATGGTCAGTCATTGATTGGATGGGGGTACAAAAGTCCCACCTCTTGTCTCAAGGTAAGACAGTGTCTGTGGTGCAATTTACATTCCCCCTTGGATCATGCTGACAACAGGCTATTCCTGAAACCACATTATGCCATAGCTTACCCTTCATCTCTGTACTGTTTCCCTCACTTAGATTATGCCATAAAAAGGTACAGGCCCCAGGTGCATCTGCTGGAACCAAGAAACTGTGCGTGGGAGTGATGCTGGGGTACAAGAATGATGCAACCTAAAGCTGGATAAAGCAGAGTTTGTCAATACAGAGGCACTCCTGGGAGACAGAATTACATGCCCTGACAAGAACCCTGATGGACTGCTGGGAAGGCTCGCAGGAGCTTGGAAAAGTGTTAGCTCCCATTAAAAGAACAGCAATTCTAGAACTGCACTGGCAGAGGATAGAAAGGGATCAAAGTTTCAAGGGAGTGGGCTTGCTACAATGGGTCTATTATGTAAGTCCCTCAAACTCACAACTGACTGCATTTCTTGGAAAGCCTGGGGGACTTTCTTTTACTTGGTGGGCTTCGTTACTGGTGTGGTAGCTGAGAGAGAAGGGGTGGGAGCAGATCTTAAGGGCATGCATCTCTAGGGTGCATTTCAGAGAGAGATCTGGTGAGTGTGGCCAGATGGATGAAGCCCAAAATATAGTATATATTAGCTTTCATTAAAAAATAAAAGTATATGGGAAATGAACAGGGAAAACTAGGAAGGAATTTAAATCCTTCCAAGAAAATCAGTGAGAGTAGAAAAATGATTCTGAATTATTCAGCAATGCCCTCTCCTTAGAGAAAGGCAGCAACAGTGGACGCTGATCAATCCAGAGAGCTTTGTGTCAGGGCCAGGTCAGGACCTATGTCGCACAGTCCTGTTCCCTGTTCTCCCACTGATCTCAGAGTGGGCGATTAGGGACTTGGCAGGTCAACGTGAAACTCTGGAAGCGGCACAGAGCAGACCCTCTACGTGACCATGAAAGCTCTTACCCACCAGGAAGGAAAACACTGTAGACGGTACTCAGTGTACCCTAACAAGAGCAGTTACAGCCAGAATGGTTATAGCCTCAGGGACTAGTGCTTCTATTATTCTGTCACAGAAGGAGGATTTGGAGTCATTGACACATGGTGCGTTGGGAGGGAACATAATGTTGGCCCCAGAGAAAGGTGCTCTGTAGCCAATGAAAAATACATCTGTCACCTTTGCTTATGCCCGGAGTGTGGTTACTGTTGCTTTTCTCAGAATATATTTCAGACTTTCATTTTAGGCAAGATATCACACACACATCGCCCATCAACTCTCTTACAGCATTTGCTGAGACATATGGGAAGAGGAGTGAGGAGCACAATATCACTGGGAAAAGTGAAAAAAGAGCAGAGAGCCAAGATCGGTTCTCGTCAGTTAACCCAGAGTTCACCCAGAATGGAGTCCTAGGAGCAAGAATGTTTGCAAAATATAAGAAATGTTGATTGTTCTTATACAACTACCGAAGTAAACTCTGTCCAACTGCTGCCATTCGGCTGTGTTTGAAGATAATGTAAGTCAGTACAACATATTCAAAATAAAGTACTCAACATTTGCACATGTTAACAGCTTCACTCCAAGCACTGTGTGATTTGTATGCCTTTAACTATCATTAAACCTTGCGTATTAATAATTTCTATTTGAAATCCATTGGGCTTATTGTCTTTAAAAACCAAAAAGGGGACTGAAAAATGAAAGCTGGTTTGATTTAACTTGTTTCATTCCCAGGTATTCCTGTGAGAGTAAAGCAGCCACAAAATAATGCCACAATCCTTGGTGATCATGCGCTACCCATCTAGCCTCTCTCTGAGATACAGCATTGTCATCTGAAAGAACTAATAAGCTTTACTAATCATCTGTCTTCTATTGTGGCACTCACCTTCCCACATTCATCAATGTCAGCATGAGGATGCCACAGGTGGTCAGAGCAGGAGTCCCTGAAGGTGGACTACATCCCAATGTTGTGAGTGATTATCCTTTTTTTCCCCTAGGAAAATTATGATTTCTTTTCTAAGACTTTTAGAATGTATTTCCTTTAATGCCTTCTTTTCAGAGCTCATGACTCAATCCAGATTAGCTCAAAATGAAGACATTTATTTCTATTCCCCATTAAAGGAAGACTGGATATCCGGGAGTGGGGGAAAAAAACCTCCAGTTTGAAACAACTAAAAATGTTAGGAAAAATAACAAATACTCTTGTAATGAAAAGCTTTGCCTATGAAAAAATGAAGGAAATTCAGAGGCCCAAGCCTACACTAAAAAGCACAAATTTAGAAATCTGAGCATACACTGGAGTTGGCAATTTCTCTGCATACTTGGGTCTGTCAGTGCCTGGAAGCCATTGCCTTAATGAACCATAACAATGTTAGAAGACAAATCCAAGACTTATCATCATGTGGAAAGTTGGACCAAAGACCTAGATAAACATGGTGTCTCCAGAGTCAACACCCGCAATGGATAAAATTAAAAATCAAGTAAACATAAACACCAGAAGGAGCAGGCAAGAAAATGTATATATCTCAGCCTTGGACAGTAAATAGGGGATGGGGAAAAAGAACTGCCTCCTGAGAATTCATAACCATAAATTCACACTCACGGAATTCACATTTCCAGTGAGGCCCCAATATTCCAAGCTGAAAACCAGTTTAAGGTGTTTGGATTGGCAGTTCCTGTAGGCATCCGGCAGACCCAAAGGTAAATCCTCCATGGAGAGAAGCATTTTTACTTTAGGCCACTTAAAATTCTTGAGATTAAATTCAGACAAATGGGAGTTAACCAGGATCCCAGTGTTTGGGGGATTAAATGTTAGTCTGTGGGGAGCCAGTGACCTGGGCCTCGGGTCTCTGCATAGTGGAAAGAAAAAGAAACTTGAGACCCCCACAGAGAGGTTACACTTTCAGTGAAAGTACATGCTAGAGGAACATATGCCTACTCGAGGCAAAACCTCAAAGAAAATTTAAAAGAAAACCTCTTTTTGTCCACCATGGCTCTGAGTGGGGAAAAAAGGTAATAATAATAGTCTCTTCTTGGAATTTATAACCATAGACTGGCCCACATTTGGGCCTGGAATTCAAATACAAGTAATTGACCAGATCATAAAAGACCTATGCCAATAAATTTAATTCAAGTGATCTAGCAGGTCAGTTTCTCCAGAAACAGCACTGAAGTTAAGAGATTAAGGTATAATTGTTTATTAGAATCAAGGCCCGTAAAGGGAAGGAAAAGGGAGCAGGTTTGAGCAGAAGGAAAAGATGAATAGTGAATGATGCAGCCCTGAAAAACTCCAGCCAAAAACGCAGGGAGATATGGAAGGAGTGTTTCTTGTCAAGGTGTACAAGTTGGGCCAGGATAGCGAGACCATTGTACCTGCTTCATGATCTAAGGTGCAGTGGCTCTTTGCAGCTGAGGCAGACTCCAGGTGCTAAGAGCTAGCAGTTAACTGTTTAGCACACTCCCCATAGCGGGGCAGCAAATTCTTTCTGGAAGGCAGATCTGTATGCTGCCTTTCCACGTCTACCACACAATCTCAGATTGACAGTGCCCTCTGGGTTGCAATAGTAAAAAATACTTTCTGGGAGGAATTTATGCCTCTTCAATTAAGTTCAGCCAAGTATGAGTACAAAATAATAAATTATAAAGCATGTAAGAAAATAAGCCAGCAAAATGAGCCATCAGGAAAAAAAATTTAGACACCACGGAAGACTTCAATACTGAATCTAAAACGTTAGTTTATATGAATTTTAAAGTAAAGATATATTGAACGTATGATCAAGAAACAAAAGGCTACTAAATTGGGTAACTTTGCATAATTCTATGCAACTAAATTTGAAATTCTAGTCAAAATTGGTAATTTTCTTGGGAAAAAAATTAGCAAATTTGGCCCTAATTAAGATAAAGAGTCCAAATAGACCATTTTTCATAAAGAATTAGAGAAAATTATAAAGTAACTCTCAAGCTAAAAAGCACCAGTCCCATATAGCTTCATGAGGGAATTTTAATGGATTTTTAAGATCAAATAATACTAACGCTACTCAAATTATTCTAAACCTCAGAATAGAAAACTTATATATTCTTTTTTATAAAGCAGATTAACACATGTCAAAATATGTTTAAAATTACACAAAAGTTATAGAAATCTCCTCTTAGAAAACTGGCACGAAAATCTTAAATAGTTGACTAGTAAAAGGAGTTCAAAAACATGTCTTAAAACAATGTCATGACCAACTAGAGCTTATTACAGGACTCTGAGATGATTTAGCCTTGGAAAATCCATTAATATATTCATCATTTTTAAAAGAGCTAAAGAGAAAAATCACATAATTTTTAATGAAAATTTGACAAAATTGTCATTGTGCTTACTTGATGATGGCTAGTTACATGGATGCTTTCCCAAAAGCTGGGCAGAGGATACTGGAAATTAATACATTAATAATGTAATAAATTAGCAATTCATCTAAGGGAACAAAGACTTTCAAGAACATTAGATGCTATGACTTACAAACATGTCCCTGGTATGCTGTAGTTATTAATAAGCAAAGAATTGTAATGAAACTACAAATCATTGTTGACTATTACCTAGTGATTTTCCAAAGGAGCTCTCTTTTAAATATTTAGATGCAAATACTATTATATGAAAAGAACCACACTACATTTTTAAAAACATACTCTACAATTAGGATTCTATTATTTCACAATGAATTTCCTCCTTTTCTTTCGCTTCTTTCAGAAAGTCAATCCCTGTTACTGATATTTTATAAATTCTACTACTGCTAAAAGTAAATCATAGGTTTTAATAATCAATTTCCAATGAATTAAACAAACCCTCAAATTAATCCAAAGGTATGCTAGAGGCAGTGATTGGCCAGAGTTGTCCAAAGGAGCTTTCAGGAGATAAATCAATGCAAATAGAATCCTTCTGCGATCTTGACCAAATAAGACCATTGAAGCCACTGCACACAAAGAGGTGAACGAAGATAGGCCACTCTTCCCACAGCTTCTGCAATAATTAAATCTACATTCTTCTGTGTCAACAGAAAGATATGGCATGTAACCACTAGTTTGGTTGTTAGGATTTTGAATAACGTCCCATTTCAACATCAAAAAGATTTATATTTACGTTTTCAATATTGTTTCTTCTTAAATTGTATATATTCACGGTGTACAACACTATGTTTTGATATATGTACACACTGTGAAATAATTAAATCAAGCTATTTAACCTATCCATCACCTCGCATACTTATCATTTTTTGGGATGAGAACATTTAAGATCTCTCTTAGCAATTTTCAAATATACAATACATTATTATGAATTATAGTCACCATACTATAAAATAGAGCAATAGGTCTCCAGAACTTACTTATCCTAACTGAAACTTTGTACCCTTTTGATCGACATCTCCCGATTTTTTGCCACACACTCTCCACCATCCCCAGCCTCTGGCAACCACCATTCTACTCTCTGTGGGAAGTACTGTTGAACACCGTTTCACAATCAATTTCACTTTGGTAACTTCCTGCACCGGAAACCCTCCAGTGACTTTCCCTCGCACCAAAAGGAATCCCAAAATCCTTACAAGGCCTTGCATGATCTGGCCCCTGGTTACCACTTGGCCCTCATCTCCTCCCATACTGGCTTTCTTGCTGTTCCAACCTCAAAGTCTTTCCTTGGCTGTTCCCTCTGCCTAGAACTCTCCACCCCTAGATATCTGCCTGGCTTGCTTCTTTGCTTCAGTTAAGTTGCTGCTTAACTCGCACTTCATTAAAAAGGTCTTTCCTGACCACTGCAACCATTAAATAACAGAGCTTCTCTCTTCTCTTGATTAGCTTTTCCTAATAGCATTTATCTTTAGCTGACTTTACCTATTTTTACATACTTGTACATATATACTCATCCATTGACATTACATATATACTCATCTATTGACATTACATACCTGTACATTATATACTCATCCATTGTCATTACATATTTATACATTGACTCCCATCTCAGACATACACATGGAGGCATGAACGTTGATTTATTTGCTGCTGTACCTCAGCACCTACAACACCCTGGTACATGGTAGATACTCAATAATTACTTGCAATATGAACTAATAAACAGTCAAATGAATAGATGAATCAGTGGGTAGGGGAAAAATGTAAAGACCTGGGTAGGGAGCCCTGATGGGAAAACAGAATGCAATATTAGGATATCAGGCTCTGGTATTTGTGGTGATAGAAGTGTCAGCAGAATGGGAGAATACAAAGAGAAGGTGAAGGGAGGCCTTGATCACTTTTCTACGTTCTGAATTTTGCCTGAATTTGGCCCATTAGAAAATCATTTTGGCTTTTAAATCCAATAGGAAATGCTTTGGGTATATTTATGAAACTTATAAGGGGGAAACTACATAGGCTCATATCAAGTTTGAGCCTAAAATTTAAAAAAAGAGAGAGACATTTGCTTCCAAATACTGTAGCCAGAATAGAGTATGCTAAAGTTAAAAAATATCACAGAATCTGGTTGAATGACTAACTTGTGAAAACCCCTTCCCCTCCTCTCTTCCCAATCACTGTCGCCCACAATAACTGCAGGGAAATCTCCTGGAAGTGCATGTAGTGAACAAGTGATCAGTTCCAAAGAGAAAAAAGCGGGAGGAAGAAGAAGATAAAAATTAGAATGATGACATGGCAAGTAAAATTAACATCAGAAAAAGCAAAGAGCTTGGAATCCGAGCCAGCCTGGCCAGCACAAGCACAGCACAGCACAGCTCAAACAGCTGCTCCCTGGCATATATTGAGGGGGTTGAATAGGGCTCTGCCTTTTCCTTCTGAAAGAACTTCTCCGACCTAGATGACTGCAACCTTCACCCAATACACTCTGAGACACTCTGTCGTTCCCTCCTTCTGCGTCTCTGAACTTGGAGCCCAAGCACAAGATGTAAATTCCACATAAATGTGAAACAGATCCATGAAGCCCCTCATGACAATGAACCCTCCTAAAAGGAGTTGGCCTTCCTGGCTGTTTAGTTAACAGGAATAGCACATAGATTTTCTAAATTTATTCAAAAATGTAAGACTCTTAACAGAAGACATTAGAGAACCTAGGAAGCAAGGTACTTTCTGCTGCTGCCATAGTAGGGCTTTGTAAGGTAGTTAGAGGGTGATAGTCTTGCTACAATCATAATAATGACATAAATCACTATTACAGATAAGCACAGCATAGAAGTAAAATTAATACACCATTAATATACCATGTTCTGTTTGGTTTTGTTCTGCTGCACTTTAAAGCTTTTGAGAGTGAAAAGGCATAGGAAGGAGGGTGAAAAAAGTTTATTAAAATATATGCATAATAAAAATTAATTTTCTAGTTTTAGTCTAGGGAAAGTTCTCTCTAATTTTCTACCTTTGGCCAAATGAACTGGGGTAAAAAAAAACCCAAAGGATCACTCCTATAGTAGAGTTGCTAGGTTTGATAAATAAAAATACAGCAAATAAATATTCAAATTTAACTGTATGATCTTCTTCTTCTTTTTTTTTTTTTTTGGCAACTCTGCCCTGTAGGATTAATGCTTTATTTAGTGTCATCATTAAGAAAGAACATGGCTCTAGAGACAGACAGCTCTGTAACCTTAGTAAATAATTTAACCTCATTAAGCCTGAGTTTCCTCATCTGAGTTAATAATAGAACCTACCTCATAGAATTGTTTTAACAATTATTTAGTTTATATAATGCTACATAGAATGGTGTTTCACACATAAAATATATTCAGTTAATTATTATTAAAGAGATCATGAATTTTTAATCAATGCATGAAATTATTAGAAGATTATTTACCTG
Source organism: Lepilemur ruficaudatus (assembly GCA_963574885.1). NCBI lineage: Eukaryota > Metazoa > Chordata > Mammalia > Primates > Lepilemuridae > Lepilemur > Lepilemur ruficaudatus. The sequence continues at coordinate 21,071 of CAUYRT010090425.1, read as the reverse complement.
TAAAATTCAACCAAGTTTCCATGGTTTTGTTTTGTTTTACTATTTTTAACATTAGGAATTGCTCTTGAAAGTAAGAACAATGATCATATAAAATTATTACACAAATGTTAAAAATATCTACACTTCAGTTCTACATTGGTTACCTTGAGAAGGATGGGAAAGAAATAGGACAGAAGGATACAAATTAGATGGAAGAAAGACAAAGACAAGCATATGTGCTTGTGTAGCCTGCAGGCTATTTAAAAGTGTTTTATTTCCTAACACTTAAAACTGGGAGAGTTTACATAAATATACAAAATTCTGGCTTCTCTTGACAAATCAGAACTTTGGGCCCCAAAACCCTTGAGTAGCACTTGTCCTCTTCAGTCAAAGTATGTGCACCCCAGCTTACCTTCCTCTGTTCCCCAGACACTGAGGCCTAGGGTTGGTGACTATTAATCAATGCACTTGCACTGTTATTATTTTTATACCTTCTCAGCTTCACTCATTCATTTTACCTGCCTGGAATAGTAGTGGGGCCCAGGTGTGGTTTAGGATTGCATTTACCCTTCAAATAGTCTCCAACAGCAACCCAAACAAACACACAGTCTAAGTAAAGAAATAGTGGGCTTGGTGAGTGAAAATCACTTAAGGCAAGTCACCTAGACCCATAGACCTCAAATGTTTATGCTCAAATACCTCCTAAAGGAATTTTGAAAACTTTGTACTTCTTGCACATTTCTTTGTTGAAATCTGAAATTTTTGTCATGCTTAAACAGCTCCGATGATATACGTTTTAGCATAATGTCACAGTCTGCCTCCCATTTTGAGTTTCCTCCACATCCTGGCTTTCTTTTGTTTATATACACTAAAAGTCTCTCTTCATGGTGTACAGCCCTAGGGGTTTGCCCTAGTCATATATCCAATACCACAATTCCACCTTCCCTAAAGCAGAACAGTTTTATCTCTCCCCAGACTCCCTCGTGCTGCCCCTCATGCTCTACTAATGCTTTCTGATATGTGATATCCCTTTGCAGGGTAGAGATACTTGGAATGCAGTGAGGTACAGAAATTAGGCAACAGAGCAATAAAATAAATTATAACCTTATGGCAAGCAGGCAGGCAGTGCCAGTTAATCTTCCAATAACCATTTATCCTTTCTCCAATAGTCTAGAACCCACAATTTTTGGTGGAACATTTGATCACTGAGAATAAAGTTTATACTTTTCAGTCTCTTGTGTCTAGGTTTGGCCATATACCTAAGCTCTGGTCAATAGAACAGAAGTGGAAGCACTGAGTGGCAATGTGTACGGATAAACCCTACAAGGCTGCATATCCTTTGCCCCTTTTTTCATTGTCCCTACTTCTGTTGTCCTGACTGAAACTAAGACATGATGGTTGGCTCTCCAGCTGCCATCTTGGACCATTGGGCCAAGAGCCACTCTGTACAGAGCCCATGTTCAAAAGGATTTCTGAGAGCTGAACTACGATTCTAATCCTAGACTGCCTATCTCTGAAGCATTAGACAAAGGAAAAATAAGTATCTATCTTATGTTAGCCATTATATTTTATTTTGTTATTTCTGTGCCGGCTAATCATAGCTGAACCTAATTATAAGTATTACACCAGTTGATGTTTTAAATAATATTAGTTGGAATCATTTGACATTGTCATTTGGTAGGTCCAAAGTGGTAAGATACTGAAAATTCCTTGAGGTTCAACCTAACACACGCTTATGGGAGAGTGGATGGGAGAGAACATGAAGTACATAAAGAAAAAGGGAAAAATAATCTTTGGTCACATCACTCAGAGATAAATAATCTTAACATTTTGCTATGTTTATTGACATGTTTATTTGTGCTTATATGTGTCAAAATTAACTTTGCAGTATTATCACCATTCAATCTGAGAGATAAGATACAACTAACACAAAATGATTAGTTTTCCAGATCATGGCCACTATTTAGAATTTGTCTATTTAATATAGCATTCTCAGAGGGTCAAATGAGAATGTCCTGTAACTTTAAATTTGGCAGCAGATAATTGGCTTCAAGCTTTTGGGTTATCATACGTGTCTTTATCCCATGCAAATATAATTTTGGCTCTTTGGGGTATTCAAATGTATAAATTTATCTTTAAAAAGAAACTGAAATAAAAATAACCTATCTTTCATTATCCAAGCTTATTATAGGAGCTCTGTGATCCATATGTTGATTCTAAAGATACTTTCCAAAAGCCATATCCATACATAAATTTACACTGGCAACATTTCTTTCTTCCTGCTGTAGTGCTTTAAAATTCAAATGCAAAGAGACCATCCTTAAATTATCTTGCCTTGTGAGTGACATCCTCCACTAAGGCCTAAATTTACCTCCAACCCACATAGATTCAGTGTTCATGGAGTTTGCTGCTATGAATTTTAATAGCTGGAATGAAGAATAGTCGAATAGAGGTTTGAGAAATTACTTGTGCTGAAAAAATTTAACCTCACATCAGTTTAGATATCCTTCCTGAACATTTAGCTTCAGAGAGGGAGATTTACAGAGGAACTGATTGTGACTTGGACTCAGGAAGAAATAAGAGGCATAAGTCAATATACCTACAGTGGGTGGCCTATGTTTTGCCATCTGAGATCAAGCACGTCTTTGAAAACTGCCTCCTGGCACCTCCCATACAATAAAGCTAGAGTCAAAGGGAGAGGAGTGAAACAAGATTTCTGTGGTGTGTCCCTATATAAAGAAATTTCAAAATGTATCATAACATCCGTGGAAATTAGGTATAAACATCAGGTGAAAGAGTTAACTGTGAAATTTATACATGTTTAAATAACAGGTAATTGTATTAAAAAATGTTAAAAGTGGTTCTCCATCTTCATTGAGAATGGAACAGAAGGCTATAAGTTGGTCTGTAACATGAGAGAGGTCAGTTACATAACAGGAATTTCCTAGCAGGCAGAACTATGGGAAGGGTTAACAAGTGAAGGTGTTGGGGTTCTATTAGTGAAAGCATTTTGGAATCTATATATATTTACCCACACATAGAACACAGAATTAGTAGTTCTTTCCGTTTTTCAAATTGTTTTAGAATGAGAAATAGGAAAATACATTTGGTCACTAGCCCAGTACTTATTTGCAATGCTTTTTCCAGTAACCACCTCCTTCTCCAATTAAAAGACAAGTGAGAAGAGTCGCCTCCATCAGTGGTACAAAAAACAAAATTTACCATGAAAATAGAAAGCTAAGCAGATATAGCAGATGAATGTGATTGGACAAAATCCTGAAATAAGAGGGGGAAAGTTGTGGGATGATAAATAGTGAATAGAAGAGAAAAAGACACTAGAAGTCATAGCGTGGGTGGGTCAGAGGAAGGGGGATCCGTGTGCCCCATTTCTCCAGGAAGAACCTTGCAAGAGATGAGAGGCAGAATCTACAGGGCCGTCTAGGTCCAGGCATGTTTAGGAAGTGGACAAAGTTTGCTGGTAGATCAGCTCACCTACCAGTTTCCTTTCCCATGCTGGTGGCTGTGTTTCCAGACCACTGTGCACTGCCTCTTGCTCAGCTGGCTCCCCGAAACCCCTTCACACCTATTTAAGCCTCTCTTGTCTCTATCCCTCTAAACACAAATTAAGGGAGGTCTGTATTCTTATGGATCTCTTCTGGGTTCTTTCTTATTGCGTGCCCACAAAAGTAAGCTCTATCATTATTTTTTCTCATTTTTAACTCCTGAAAATTTTTTATTTCTTCCTTTTTCTGTCATCCCCTCCCAGAGTCTCCACATTGGGTATCCATTTTCCTGGACCTTAAAGGTATCTGGCGAGGGTGCAGTAATACACACAAATAGGTTGTTTGAGTAATGCCAGACATTCCAGGATTCTCCACCCAGAGATTTTAATTCAGTAGGTCTGAAAAAGGATTGATTGGACTCTACATTTTTTAGAGTTCCGTTGGTGATTCTAATGGACCTCCTGCCTGGGAACTAGCTCAATGGATATTTCAAAGGAAAGTTATAACTCAGCCTAACATTCATATCAAAATGAAAAATAATTATCTCAACCAACTTTTTAAAAAAACTATTCAGTATTGTTATCTATTTTCTTATAGTTGATTAGTTTCTTATAGTTGATTCATCCTGTTCATCTTATTTTATTCTTTGTGTGTGTACCATCTTCTCATTCTCTTTATAGATACATAGACATTTGCGTCTTTACTTTTTATTTTTCCCCCTTGTTTATTTCTTCCCTCTTTTTTCTTTCTCTCTTGCATCCTGTGAGTGCACAACGGATTTACAAGGTCAAATGTCTACAGAAGTTAGGTCAGTGACAGCTCCAGAATTTTTATAAAAGAGGGGCAAAGGGCCAGCAATAATGTGGGAAAGGAGGGCAAAGTCAGTGACCTTAAACCCAAAGAATGTGTGGTCCTGGGGTAAAGAGGGCACAGGATGACAGGATGCAAGGATACCAATGGTTTTTTTTTATTATTATTATTTCAGCATATTATGGGGGTACAAATGTTAAGGTTACGTACATTGCCCTTGCCCCCTCCCCCCTCCAGCCAGAGCCTCAAGCCTGACCATCGCCCAGACGGTACACATCGCACTCATTATGTATGTATATAGATACCAATGGTTTTAAAGGAATCAATTTCCCATACTCCCAATGTACTTTTGCATTTTTTCCTAGCATCAAGTAGATTCTATTATCTAGCTCCCTTTTCACAATATCCCTTCTCCTAGTGTAAGTCATATCTTTAGCCGTTGGGAATCTCACCATGGTACCTATCTCCAGGATTAACAACTTCCAAGGTAAAAAACTAAGGGGAAATTACAAATACTGTTACTCAGGAACCTCCTTTAATGCGTAATAAGAAACAATGTAACCTCATCTTAATTAAAACTGGTTTCAGTTTTATATCAATTTAAGGTAAGAATGAAGAAATTGGGTATTTTGGAGCTTGTTAGCTTGATCTAAAATCAGGTATATTGTAGTCTGTGTTTAATAAAAGTGGTGATTTTCCTTTTGCAGTTTTAATCTCTCCATCCTTAAACTATTAGCAAAGAATTGCTCAGGAAGGTGTAAGTAAAGCAAGTAGGTAATATGAAAAAAATGTAAACCCTTAAAATGGATATTTTAACTTAAATGTGAGCAGTTCTCTTCCACTTTTTCTCAGTATTCATCACCAGAAAGAGGGATTAGCTAGAATAAAAAGCACCTCCAACCAACCAAAGAACAAGAAGTACCACATCATTCTAATCATGACAAATAAAACCTGCAGATGCAAATTTAATGTGAAATCATTTAAATTTCTTATAATTAAAGCACATAAGATAATACAATTAAGAATCTATTATATAAAATTATATGATGAGGTATTTATACATCATATACTTTATTATATATAAATTATGAAGTCTTTATTCCTAGTGCATTCATTCTTATTTCATTCTATTTTATAAAATGTTTAATATTTACCATACTCTATTGACAACACATAAAAATACTAGTAGGTTCTGGCTCAATTAGTTTTTAGCAGTACATATTTCTTTCTTTTGTTAATGCACAGGAAAAGCTTAATCTTAACATCTAATGAAATTAATGGAGTTATTTCTGACTTTTCATACATAATTCTTTTTTAATTATTCCCCAAAGATGAACATCACAGTCTAATATAAGCATATACACTCATTTACTCAAGAAATACTATACCTTTCAGCATGCTCTTTGCTTCATAAATAAATTATAATTTTAGCTATTCATATAATACATTATTAAAAATTAAGTAATGGATAATAATATTTATCATTGTTTCTATAACTTTCCAAAAAGGTAAATCATATTAGTTACATTAGTATTAATTGCATTAGTTCCTAAATCATTTTAATCTTAAATTTACTGCTTTCAGTTATATTTTATGAGATATACTCCATAATTTATTTTGAGCACTTTAATTAGATTCTAAAAAGTTATATTAACATGTTTATGTAAATTGTAAAAGGAAGCCACACTTTTCTGGCAGAAATGAAGTCTAACTTTCCTGATTGGGTTGACTGTGAGAATTGGTTTTGATTGTATTATATAGTAGATGATAGACATAAATTCGTGTTAGTTCAGGTTCTTCATGAGGCATGTGCCAAGACAGGATTAAATGTGCAAGATATTGATTAGGGGAGAAAACTCTATTCAGAATAAAGGGGGGAAGCAGCAGGATATGTCAGGACAGCCTTCAGACCACCATGCAGGTCTGGCACATATGGAAGGAGAGGGGGAAGGAAGAACAGGGTAAAAGAGTCTCTGACAGCAATGCAATTCTGAGAAAGTTTTGGCTAGGCAATGGACAATCCCATGCTGAAGCTGCCTATCAGAGGACTCCCATATCCTCAGGAATGAGCCCATATTATTAAACCCACCGTTGGTTGGAAGCATCCCAAGAAAAGTGAAGCCTCTGTGCAATTCCGGTGGTGGATCTGAAAAGCAGCAAAAAGGATTACCGGACAACTCTCCTCCCCACAGCAAGAGATCTGAGGATTGTGTTCCATAGCTGTCAAAACTTGAATGAGTTAAATCTCTAATCTTTACTCTTAAGCTTTGAAAAAAAATATTTAAAATAAGTGATATGATAAAAAGCATTCTTAACCAAAATATTGTATTGGCGAAGGTCTTTTGAAATGAACAATATTTTTATTTTCACAGACTTCTCTGGGTACTTTGGGTTAAAAAGTTGTCTTTAAGTGAAAAACTGACAGTTGCAAAGTTTTTAGTCTAGTTAATAGCATTGTAACCTTGTTAATTTCTTAGTTTAGATACATGTACCATGGTTATATAAGATGTTATCATTGGGCAGCTGGGAGAAGGGCATATGCAACTCTGTACAATCTTTATAACCCTTCTTTAAGTCTGAAATTATCATGAAAAAGTAGTTAAAACTAAACAAACTCAAGGAATCCAGATCAGCTGAGAGGCAGTATAGCGTGAGCGTTCCTAGATTCTAATCCCAACTTTGCCATTTACAGGCTGCGTTACCTCCTCCTCTAGAACGTAAGCTCCAGGGAAACAAGAGAACATGCTTGTTTTGCTTACCATTGTATCGCCCAGTGTCTATCAATGCCTAGCATATAGTAGGTTCTCAACAAATATTTGCCTATGGAAAAAAATCAAAAAGCATTGGAGTATGAGACAGAAAATCTGAAGTACTGGTCACAACCAGTACCTCATGTCACCAAAATGTCATTTAACCTTTCATTTTCAATCCCCATAAATTGATGGCATTGGATAAATAAGCTACCCTCATTTTATTTTATTTCATTTTATTTTCAGGATTCTTCTGATTTTAGTAACATATAGAGCAAAATCAAATCAGGATGGTCCAATTAAAGTGCTCATTATTTGTAAATCAGAGAACACAAATTCTTTTTGTTGAGAATGTATAACTTCTAGTCTACAAGAAATCAATAGCTGTGTTTATTGTCAGGAAAAACTCAACCACTTTGATTTTTTTCCAGGATAAAGGAAAATATGAACTATAAGGTATACAGTTTAATTCATTTGTAGATGGGTTTTGTTCTTTCATTATTACCTAGATCTATGATTATATTTAGAATTAAGTAAACAATATTAAACAATTCTAATCTGAAATACTCATAAAATTAGAAAATTGATCTATCGAATAATATTTTTTACTTTTCATCTGGTATCCAAATACAAATTTTTTTTTAACTGACAAATTTTATTGTGTAAAGCCCCAAAACAGGATCATGGCCAGCGACAATGGAAGGACAGGGATGACAGTACAGAAGACTGAGAGACCAAAGTCAGTTCCTTATAGCTTTTTAAAAGGTAAATAATAGCTGAGTGGCTGGCAATCATAGAAAGTACCATGTCCAAGACAAAGTTCAGTAAAGGAAAGAATTTTCTCTACTCAAGAAAAAAACAATTCCCGTGCACTAAGAGCCTGTGAAATTGTACCTTTTGTATGAATACTGACAAAAATACGAAAACATAATTCATTCACACTATAAAATTAGTGGTAGTTAAGGAATCTCCATACTGTTTTCCATAAAGGTTGTTTGTATAGTTTACAGTCCCACTGACAGGGTATAAGCATACCTTTTTCTCTGCATCCACACCAGCATCTGTTGTTTTTTGACTTCTTAATAATGGCCATTCTGACAGGGGTAAGGTGGTATCTCATTGTGGTTTTAATTTGCATTTGCCTGATGATTTGTGATGTTGAACATTTTGTCACATGTTTTTGGCCATTTGTCTATCTTCTTTTGAAAAAATTCTCTTCATGTCTTTTGTCCTCTTTTTGATGGGTTGTTTGTTTTTTTCTTGCTGTTTTGTTTGAGTTTACAGCACAATTCATAATTGCAAAGGTATGGAATCAGCCTAAGTGCCCATCAATTCATGAATGAAGAAAATGTGGTGTATATGTGTGTGTGTATACACACTCCATGGAGTACTACTCATCCATAAAAAGGAATGAAGTAATGTCATTTGCAGCAACTTGGATGGAACTGGAGACCATTATTCTAAGCGAAGTGTCTCAGGAATGGAAAAACAAACACCATATGTTCTCACTAATAAGTGGGAGCTAAACGATGGGTACACACAGCACAAAAAGATGCAAAGGACATTGGAAACTAACAAGAGGGGAAGATGGAGGGGAGTGAGGGATAAAAATTTACCTATTGGGTACAATAAACACTATCCTGGTGGCAGGCACACTGATTTCAGCATTATACAGTATATCCATGTAACAAAAACATTTGTACCACCTTAATGTTTTGAAATTAAAATAAAATAAAATTAGTGATATTTATATAATCCTGGAAAACTTGACTGTCAAAGGTGGAGAAGAGGCCAAGAAAAAATAGTTTAAGTTACTCAACATCATTTTTTTTAAATCAGATTCACTGCTGTTACAAAAGAGAGCATCATTTTTAGAGATGTATGTAAAGCAAAAACATTTGTTCCTAGAGCCCAGTTGGCATAAGTAGTACTAGGCACATGGTCAGCAATCAGCTGGGGTTTGCCAGATTGACTAGAAGAACACTGACAAAACATTTCAGATGTTATTCTTCTCCTGAGCCTACCCAAATTCCTAGCTAGGAATTTGTGGTTACTGTAGAACTAAAATTCTAGAGATGCAAGACACCATAGAGACTATCTAGGCCAAATGGCTCATTGTACAAATGGAAAAATTAAGTTACCTATTCAAAATGATATACATAGTAAAATGTAGTGTCAAGACTAAAAATCAAGCTTATTCAAATGTACATCAGTACCTTTTGGTTACACCTTCTGATTCTTTAGCTTGTGGCGTGCATATACATTCTAGCCTAAACATGCATGAGAACACTATAAAAATCTTAAATTTGATTTCCTCTGCAACCTGTGGGGTTAGCCACATTATTCTAGATAATGTATATGAGACAAACATATGGTGGGTAATAAACACTAAAGTCAGAAATGCTAATTGGCATTCCTTCTATAAACAGGTGAAATGTGGCTGCATTTGCCTTCCAGATTAATGCTGGAAAATAAAAATACAGACCATTGCAGAGAGAGCATTATTTTTGTTTCCTGACTGGAACTTTCCTCCCAGAAATATGGTTGATATTTTCCAACAGGTATGAAGTTTTCTGAGGCACATTTAGCATAGCCCACAGTGGAGCATCAGAACAATTCAGAGAACAGCGATTGAGGGGAGAGAGAGAACAGGAATCCTAGAGCATTTTTATATTAAAATTAAAAAACATTCATCATCTGGATTTTATAGATGAGCAAACTACTAAAATAAATTTACCTTGAGCGAACATTCTTATTTCATAGGTTGAGTAGTTTTTAAAATCTAATAAATTCAGCTGATGTGATACCCTCATAAATTATTTTAGAGGAAGTCATTTTTATGCCCAAAGTCAAATTATGCATTACACATATAATTACATATGAATAAAACCTGCCTCAAACTTTCCTTTTCAAAAAATGTGCCTTTAGTTTATATGTGAATCTGAGGAACATAATATGCACAGAGTCAAATAAATAATAGGTATAACTGAAAATTTTTCTTGGAAAATACAGCTTTTATTAAAATAATAGCACTTGACTATTTTGCATTTTTTACAAAATAAAATTATATTGAATATACAATATATTAGATTTGTAAATATAGCTAGATCACTGCCTATAGGAAAATTTATAAGATGAAATTCCTATAAAAGAAAAGGAAAGAAAAAGTTTTCAAATCAATTATCTAAGTTTCTATTTGAAGAAACTAGGAAAAGACAAGTAAATCAACCAAAAAAAAGTAGAAGCAAGGAACTAATAAAATAAGAGGAGAAATCAACAAGATAGACAACAATAGAAAAAAATCAATTAAACTAGAAGTTTTTTCATTGTGAAGTAAAAAAAAAAAATTGATAAACCTCTAGCAAAATAAACCCCTTGATCAACAATGAGAAAGAAAACATGATTCACCAATATCAGAAATAAGATATAAAATATCACTAGATATCATGTAATATAAAGGAAAAAATGAAATATTATTAACGACTTTATGCCAATAAATGTAATTCATGTGAAATGGAAAATTTTTTAAACACACAATTCTAAATTAGACACAAGAAGAACAGACAATCTGGATAGCCCAAAGCTTATACAAGAACTTGAATTTGTTATTAAAATCATCACGCAAAATAACCTCAGTCCCAGATGGTTTCACTTGTGAATTTTTTCAGCTATTTACAAGAAAAATATTATTCTTACTTTCTGACTGATGTCCAAAAATATTACAGTGAAAGAAAATCAGAGACTAATACCTTCATAAACATAGATGAAAAAGTCTTGAACAAAATATTAGCAAATCGAATAAAGAAATATGTAAAAAGTATGCTATATCATGACCAAATTGGGTTTCTTTCAGGAATGCAAGGTTAGTTTTAACATTCAAAATCAATCAATGTAGTTCACAACATTAGAAGAGGAATGGAGAAAAATCACATAATCACCTCAATAGATGCAGAGAGGCATTTGACAAAATCCAAAATCTATTCATAAATAAAACTCTCAACAAACTAAGAATAGAAAGGATCTTCAATTTAAGAAATCCCATTTATAAAAAACCCAATATTTAAATAAATTTATAGTTTGTGTAATAAGGGAAGAAAAAATAAATAAAAGACATGCAGACCAGAAATAAAGATATAAAGTTGTCTTTATTCACAAACAATATGGTTATTTATAAAGAAGATCCTCTGGAGTCTAAAAAACTACTACTGAAATTAGTAAGTAAGCTTAGCAAAGTCTCAGACACAAGATGCATATGCGTGCTCATGTGTGTGTATGTATACTACACAGTAACAGCAATTAGCAAATAAAAAATGTTTAGGAATAAAATGTTAAAAAGACACACAGAAACTCCACTTAAAAAAAACAAGCAAAAATAGCTGATGAAAATTTCAAAAGACCTCAATAAGTATACCAAGTTCTGGGATTGGAAGACCCAGTCTAAATAAGATATCAACACTCTCCAAAAATTGATCTACAGATTCAATGTAATCCCAATCCAAATATTCACAGACCATTTTTTTTTGGTAGTAATTGATGAATTGATTCTAAAAGTTATATAGAAATTCAAAAAAAAAAATAGCCAGAACAAACCCGAAGAGAAATACAAAGTTGGAGACCTCATACTACCTGGTTTTAAGACCTAATATAAAGCTACATAGTCAAGGTGAATAAATTAATGGAACAGAAGAGAAAGTCATGAAACAAACTACCACATACATGATTAGTTGATTTTCAACAAAGGCACCAACACAACACAAAGGAGAATAGAAATTCTTTTCAACAATTGAGGCTAGAACCTGGATGCCCATATATAAAAAAGGAAACTTTAATCCCTATCTCACACAATATACAGAAATTATTTCAAAGTGGATCAAGGACCTAAATGCAAAGCTAACACTACAAAAGCAAGTAGAAGAAAACAAAACCTGTTCAACCTTGGGGAAGGCAAAATTTTCTTAAAGAGGCCACAAAAAGCATTGACTATGAAAGAAACAATTGATCGACTGGGCTTTAACAAATTAGAAACTGTTACTCATGAAAAAGCATGATTAATAAAGTTAAACAGAAAGCCACACACTGAGAGACAGGATCCATAATACATGCATCTGACCAAAGGAACTGTATCCAGAATATATAAAGATCAATTACACCTCAATAATAAGACAAACAACTCAATTAAGGAATGGGCCACAGAATTGAAAATAAAACATTCTAACAGAAGGTATAAGAATGGTCACTGTGGACATGATGGAGTGGTGAACCTGAGGCCCTGGGGCCACATGTGCTCTTCTGTATCCTCAAGTGTGGCCTTTTGACTGAATCCAAATTTTACAGAACAAATCCTTTTAATAATTTAGTGATTAAAATTAAAAAGACCTACATCACCAACTGCTGGTAAGGAGACAGAGCAAGTGAAATTCTCATACATACTTGGTAAAAGTATTAATACAATTTTGGAAAACTTTTGGCACTTTCTCATAAAGTTAAATATACACCTATCATATGGTCAACAGTTCCATTCTAGATATTTACTTAGTAGAAATGAAAGCATATGTCTGAAAAATGCTTGCTAAAGGAAAGTTCATAAAAGCTTATTTGTAATAGCCCAAACTGGAAATAATCCAAATAAAATATCACTCAAAAATAACTATCAACAGGCTGATACATCCAACAACATCAGCAAATCTTGAAAATACTATAATGAGAAAAAGAAGCCAGGCACAAAAGAGTCTTTTATAAAAATCAAGAACTGACAATGTTGACCTTTGATGAGCAAAGTTAGAATGGTGATTGTCTATGGTTGGTGGGAAATTACAATGAGAGGTCATAAAACAACTTCTTAAGGTGATGTAAATGTTCTATAACTTGATTGGCATGTTGGTTATACAGGTGTGCACGCTTTTCAAAATCCATTGAAATATACATTTAGGATCTATGTATTTCACTGCATATAAATTTTACCTCAACAATAAAAGGATCCAATAAAAATACAATTCCTAATGTACCCTTCAACCACTGCAAATAAAAATTGAAACTATAGGTGTATTGGAGAATTTGGGATCTTTTTTATGAATGTCTTGTCACAGGTTGTCAAATGTGGAACATTTGGAAAATATTGGAAAGTATTGCTTTTAATAAAAGAATAACACTTTACTATTTTTATTTCTTATTGATAGCATTTATATTAGTGTGTTAATGTTTTTAAAACAAAGTATTGTTATTATGTGTTAAATACCCTAGGCTGCTTTCCTTCTCCACACTTCATGGAAAGCGCCTGACCAGTGTGTGACATTTTGGCTTACATAATGAAGTTCTGTCCAAAGAATTATTCAAAAGGTGTGTGGAAAAGATGGCTCAAAAAAGCAGATCAAGATGTGTTAGGTGAAATAATAATGTAATTTCAAAGCTAGAATAAAACAGCAGATATTAAATTTGTTCTACAAATAGTTAATATTGCTGGAATTTTCTCCAAAAAAATTACAAAAATATTGTTAATATAAAAACAGCTGGGGGTTTTGTTTAACAAGTGAGTATTTCTTATTCCACTCTAAAGCAACTTGGAAACATGTATTTTTTCTACTCAAGGGTCCTTTCCTGGCTACTTGCTGTGCATAATAGAAATTAAATACTAGTTGCTACTTACAATGGGAAATAAACTCCAGATGGTTTTATTCATATCAACTTAAAAGTAGGTAAAGAGAATAGAGCTATCACAATTTATGGTGCTTATTTATTCTAATTGATATTTTTTAAACTTTCACATTGTTATAGAATATTTGTAGAACAATAAAGCCTAAAATGTTTAAGACTACATTACAGTTCTTTGTTTTGAATCCAAATCAGTCTCCTTAAGTTTGAGAGAACTACTGCCTTTACAAATTAGAAAAGAGAGAATTATTGAGTTGTTGTCTCCCTAAAATTTCCCAGCTGCCTTTAATTTGGGAAAGATAAATGCAGGTTAGGAAGGCCATTGGAAGCTGCCAAACAGAAGCATTAGCAGGAAGCCAAGCTGAGTGGGAAGAGAGAGGCTGAACAATCCATTCACAGATTAAACTCAAAGTATTAGCAGTAGCTGTTCATACTTTATATACCTGAAACCTTCACCTTTTTAAAGCAGAGTTCTCTTTTTAATAGTTTTCATATACATTAAAAGGAAACAGTAAGGTTAAGGGATGACACTTTGGTGAAATTAGGATACAAGGGCTATTGGGCAAATTCCCATAGTGGCATGTCACTCTTCGAGAGTTGATATCCACATATGCAACTAAGAAAATGACCAATCATTGGAGGGTAAACCTATGTCCGCCTATCTCTCACTAACACACTGAATATTAAATAATAAAAGAAAGAAAAAATCATGCTGTCTTAAAAAATATAATTTAAACAAGCAAATGTTACTCATTTAACAAACATTAAACACGGAGGAGACGTCCAAGATGGCTGACTACAGACATCACTTGCTGGACCCTCCCAGCGGGAAGGCAGGATGTTGGACAGAGAGAGGAGAACAGTTGCAGCTCAGGTGTGGATCGGAGAGAGAGAAGTCAGAGATGGCTGGGGGCCCCAGGGAGAAAATTGCACAGTTGAGAAGGAAGAAGACAAAGAGGAGAAGATACTGGGGAGGATCAAACCCAGAGAGGCTCCGAGCTTAGGGAAAGGGTAAGGGAGGATTCCCCTCCATCTCATAAGCGCCCTCAGTGAACAGCGAGACACTAGGTTTACTGAAGGCCTTTCTACCCTCAACCAGGCCAGGCACAGCAGCAAATTGGAACTGATCAGCATTCTTGTGTACAGATGGAAGTAAAACTCAACGGAAATCAAGCAGATGGGAGGGGGCAGGAGGGGATGGGTGAAAACATACCTAACCGGTACAATGCGCACTATCCGGGTGATGGATATACTTATAATTTTGTCTCAAGCAGTAGAAAAGCAATCCATGTAACCAAAACATTTTTACCTTGCTAATATTCTGAAATTAAAAAAGAAACATTAAACACATCCTGTGTCCAATATATTAATATGTTACATATACGCTCTAATTTTTTAACAATCCTGCTGCTGAAGTACTGCCAACTTTATAGATGGGGAGGCACAGAAAGATTGCAATTATTTTTCAGCCTGTCTACACGGGTACTTGAGGGTATGGGTAGTATTTACTTGACATTGTAGCCTCAAGGCATAATGACTAGTCCGTATTAAACTCAAGAAATACGTTTTGAATAAATGGAGGAAATGAATAAATGAGGTACAGTTGGGCTGATCTGGAAAAATGCATAGAGTTAGAATAAAGGGAAGCAGGCGAGTGAAGGCAGAAAATACCAGAGGGGAAAGCCAGCATATGAAAGTGCACATGACCAAAAACAGATAGGCTTGTAAGTATAGATGATAACCATCATTTGAAGGGCTATTAGGAAAAAACAATCCAATTTCCTTCATTCATTGCTTGTGTTTATACCTAATTCAATCCATGAATCCAATACTGATGACATGAAATACCCAACTCCACTAAATCACTTTGTCAGAGAATCAGAAAAATATGGACTGTGACTGGTATAAAACTTTTATACTCTGTTTGGAATTGATATGTTTCTACATTCCTTATATTCATCTTCACACCAAGTCTCTTGAGTCAGCAATGATTAAACATTCATGAATTCAGTTTTGATATGCTCTTAATTTGTTTTGACATGATATAAAAATGCTAGTTCTCTAGAATCTGAGAATAATCGCTTTAGAATGTATATATTAAAATTGTAATTTAATTCTGCATTGTTTGTGGTAGTGAAGGAACTCAGATTCAGTTTATGTTTCACAAACATAACAACTGTCCACAAGATGCTATGATAAGCAGACATTGATTCTGTCATCATCACAAACTATTCATATCTGTAAGGTTCATAGTTTAGTATATATTTTCCTTTTCTGATTACATAAATGTATAAGATTTATAGAAATATTTTCTTCTGAATTATCAAGACTGAAAATTGAGTATAGGTATATTTTTTAAATTGACATTCATTGATAACATTTTAATCTGTCTTTTTATGTATATTAGATGTGTGTAATATAAGAAATGGTTTTTTTTAATTTGCAGTACATTAAATTTAAGTTGGTAAATGATTATCACTCTTCAAGCCAAAAGCATCCAACATATTACTTTCTTGAACAGTTTTTCTGGTCTCCCTCTGAAACAGTCTCACTTTTAAATGTATATTACTGTCCTACAAAATATAGTGTATGATAGTTTTTAGAGTCCAAAATGATGTTTTATAATGCCCATAATGTAATATTATTCACCCTATAGGCAGCTCTTGGAGACAGCAAAACACTGTGGTGTATTACATCTAGTAGGGCACCATAGGTCACTACATGGAATATCATTTGGAGTTACAAGGGACTCTAACTTATGAAATTTGATGAGAATAAAATAATATAACAAAAACATGTGAAAATATTCTTTTTCAATCAGCTATTGGTAGCTTTCAACCTGTGAAAAATAGAAATTATAACCTGTCCATTTAGGAAGACACATCTACCTAACCATTGGAGCTCTCTGAAGAATTGCTTTATGACTCTCAAGTTCCAATTTAGTGAAAATATTACTTTGTTCCCTGGAAGAATTCCTCCCTTGGTTATTAAGACCTCCAAATCTATTGAGTCTAAGGTTGAAGGGATGGGAAATGATAATTCTTTAGGTAGGCTATGTGGTATAATAGTGAAAGAGGCCACTCTCAGCTTTACCCTTTGTTCCCAGTCCTGTACATGCTGAAGACAGGAGAGACAACAATATCTATTAGCCCCCTCTACCCATTGTTTCCCAACCTATGCATTCTGGCTGTAAAGAAGACACCACCACACATTGGCCGATGATTTTAGGCATATACTGCATCCTGTCATACAGAGCACCCTAACCGCTTAAGATGTCATCAGATGGCCCAGAGGGGGCCATCACTGACCCTTTAAAAGGCCATTTCATTTCATGTTAGCAGACCATACCTCTCTGGGTGACAGAGACATGGTAAAACCAGTAAATTCTGTGAGCATGAATCCATTGTCTTCCTTCCTTCTCTGTAAAATTACTTTCTTAGTTGAGGGCAATGTAATATGTGATACTATAGTGATGAGTAAGATTTTCTGTAGGTTTATGAATGATTATGTGGACAGAAATACTATAAAGAGAGAAGAAAAATCCATATGCATATTAAATATCTATATTCATGAGAACAAATGTCTGCCCACTCCATAATGGAAGGAATCCAATATAATCAACCAGCCACCAGATGGCCAGCTGGCTTTCCTGTGGAATGTTATCATCTTGTGGCTTATCATTGGCCTGTTCTCTTGGTAGATTAAATACCCAGCAGTGGTGGTAGCCAAGTCAGCCTTGCTGAGGAAAAATCTCTGTGTTAGGTCCACAAATAAGCTTCCCCCATACTGTCGTACTCACTTTGTAAATGAACCCATTGAGCAAGCGCCAGGAGGCTAGCAAAAGAAGCTAACTGGCATCCACAGGAGAATCCCCTTGTCCCCTTGATCACTGATAGCCTCCTCTGCAGTGGATGCCACCTGGAGCAACTTACATAGGGCATGTCTATCCACATACATCTCCCCCACAACTCCTTATCACTTCTAATGTTATTCTTCCCAGGTCTCTTTCCTGTTAATCAACCTTTTTAGCCATTACCCACGGACCTTTGTAGGGCTACACCACCAGCCATCTCCCATTCCATGAAACATGGGTAACCAGATGTACCACCTGAAATTCTTCCCTCTGAGAGAATTCTCTTTATCACTGTCTCCCAGGGCCATCCCAAGTGGAGCTGTAATACAGTGGCCAGCATGAATGCAGACCTTTCTCTCAACAAGATCATGCATTGATACTACGGTGTATATACCTTCTGTAAACCAGTTCAGTTTTTTTTTTTTTCATTTAGGTGGTCATAGGGAACTCTTCATGAAGCTGTAATTGTTAATTGGAGGGTAAGTGGAAAGGCCCAAGGAGCATATACCATGGGAGTCTGAACTACTTACCTCAGACAGTTTCCTTGTGATTTCTAGACCTGCTAGGACATTCTCATATATATAGCATTTCCACTTTACAATGGAATGATGCTATGCATGGTCAACTCAATGATTGTATGGATCTGATAACACACAGTTTATTATGGGCATTCTGAGTAACATAATCATTTAATCATGATCGGATGTTCAGTTTCTACTGTGACCCAACAGAAGATCAAGAGAACACTTGCCAGCAGAAAATAGTAAGGGCTTATGCCAATACCCTAGGTATCTGTGTTGTTATTCTTTACTAGGGCTTGTCAGAGGCTGCATACAGCAGCTCATTGATATAGGCCACTTTTGAGTCCAGGATACAGTTAACATACCAGCAATTCTCAGAGCTTTAAGCCAACAACTTAAATCCTGAATTCCAGGCAAGAATATAAATTTGGGTGTTATGATGTTTTACTGTATCCTTTTTAGTCTAATACCCTTAGAATATACTTTTATACATGTTCCCTTTACTCTTGGATAAAAATTGGCAAGATCCTGCAACTCTTCCAGTGTACAAACTAACTTATATCAAACCACACCTTATTCTTCCTCATCAGTATCCTTACCTTAGTATAAGATCTAACAAAATCACATTTAATTGACAATATAGTTCTGCAAACCTTAATCAGGCTCTAGACTTAATCCTCAGCACAGGTGCCTTGCATATGCAAGAGATAAGGAATTTCTTTAGAGTTGTCATAAGGCTTTCTGAATTTCAATCTGGGTCTTGAAGGCTTCAAGGCTTCCAGTTTATGTCTTTCTCTACAAACCCTGTCTAATATAAGACATACCCATCATATTCCACAATCTTTGTCAACAAGTGACATCAAAGTGAACAGTTGCCTCAGCCACTGGATCTTCCTATGCTTTATCCCCCATCTGCACCCCATTCTATGCCGCTGCTAGTGTTAATTTGAGTAACGATGATGCTACCACATGCTGCATATTACCCGTATTACATTTCTCCCTGGCAAGGAGGTTATCTTTATGTTCTTCAAATAGGTGAACAACCTAAGCCTACAATTCCATCTTAAGGTCAGTTTCCTGGAACCACTCCTAGTACCAATTACTGCTTTGGTCAGGGTCCAACAGACACCTGTTGGTACACTCAAACTTTTTATTTTGAGAAGTATTTAGTAAGAGACTGTTCATA
Organism: Lepilemur ruficaudatus; assembly: GCA_963574885.1. Classification (NCBI taxonomy): domain Eukaryota; kingdom Metazoa; phylum Chordata; class Mammalia; order Primates; family Lepilemuridae; genus Lepilemur; species Lepilemur ruficaudatus. Next base: position 1,821 of record CAUYRT010090425.1, on the reverse strand, counting down.
AAGGAGAGGACACTAAGGAAATCAACAAGAAAAAAATGAACTTCTTTAAATCTAACTACAAAAAAAAGCCATTATCACCTGTAAGCTGAAGGATAAAAGGAAAAGAATTGGGCTGGCCCGGTGGCACACACTTATAATCCTAGCACTTTGGGAGGCTGAGGCAGGAGGATCCCTTGAGGCCACGAGTTCAAGACCAGCCTGAGCAAAAGTGAAACCCCATCTCCACAAACAATAGAAAAATTAGCCAGGCTGCGGTGGCACATGCCTTTAGTTCCAGCTACTTGGGAGACTGAGGCAGGAAGATTGCTTGAGTCCAGGAGTGTGAGGTTGCAGTGGCTTTGATGATGCCACTGCACTCTATCCTGGGCAACAGAGCGAGACCTAGTTGGCATTAAAAAAAAAAAAAATGATTCCCAGAATAAAAAGAAAGTTGTAGTATAGAAGGGATGACCACCCAACAAGAGCTGTAATCTTAGGTAACGAAGCCACTGGCAACGGACCAATAAGCAGATGGGAGAAGGCAGGGGAATAAATATCCCAACCTCTGTCTTTCTTTCTCAGACTTCAAATTTCCTGTCCATCCCCCTCAGTTGTACTCCAGCGTCTTCTATTCCTATGAGCAAATGCTACAGTCAGCTGTTTCACCCCTGGGTCAGTAGGGGGATTATTAAAGCACTTTATTTGCCCCATCTGGCTGTTTCCCTCTCACTGCCTTGGAGAAGGGTGTTGTTATAGTTTGCTTGACCAAGTTTGTTCTACCTACAGCATTTCACCATTGTCCCTCAAGGAATTTTTCTCCCATAGGTTAAAATTTCCACTGTTTACCCTGTTTTCCAGCAGGAAATGCAGATTTTTGTCTGTTTGTTTATAAATAGTTTCAGTTGTTTTGGGGGGCACTATGAGAAGAATGGAAGGTGAAAGTAGACAGTAAGCAGCAAAGATTCAAATCTCTATAATATAAATTCTGTTATCTTACTTATGAAGATTTTCAAGAAAGAGAATTCTATAATGTTTCCTCCCATCCATATGCTGACTAGTGTCCTATGACTACATTTTATCCAAAATAAATAACTTGAAAGTTAAGCCTAGTCTTTATTTGGCTGTTAGATTTTTAACTATAATACACTTGAACTTTTTAAAAATTTAATGTGAAAATATGTAAAATTAAAATGTTCTCTTTAAAATATTAATTTTAGTAACAAAATTATATTTCAATTTTGCACTAATTGCCTAGCAATAAAACATTTACATAGGGATGTTTTCTCTTTATACAACTTATAATACTATGAAAAACAAAAAAAAATCAATAAAAAGATAAAATTCCATTTCCACATTGTATGACCTCTGTATTACCCTATGAGCAGTGGACAAAAATGTTGATCATCAAACAAATACTCCTGGATCTTCTAAGGACAAGGCCTCTTGGATTCTATAATGGTAAGTGTTGTGTCTGAGAGATATTTCTTTCTGATCATATCTATTTCATCATCATCAAGCATAAATGATGCCAGTGCTGGAATCTGAGAAAAATAGTTCTTAGCCAGGATATGTTTGTGCTTGATCTTGTGAATAAATGAGCGTCTGTATCCCTGCAAAGAAAAAAAACTCAAATTCTATTAAATATCACAGATATATTTTGCCAGGTAAAAACATTGGCATGCTTGTCAGTTCTTTCTGCCCAGAATATATATATATATATATTTTTTTTTCTCACTTTGTCCATCATCATTCAGGGCTCAGCTCCTATGACACTTTAACCAGGAAGCTTTCCTCAAGTCTCCCTCTAACCTATGTTCAAACCACTGCTTGTTACTAACTCAA
>CAUYRT010090418.1:0-17471 GCA_963574885.1 Lepilemur ruficaudatus | reverse complement strand
ACATTTGCTGGACATACTCCCATCTCATAGAGTTTGCATCTGTTGTTGCCTCTGTCTGTCTACACTCTTCCCTCCGCTATCTGTGGGGCTGACTTTGTATTCCCCCCTCCTTTGGGTCTGTGCTCAATTTTTTTTTTTTTTGATGAGACTTTCCCTGACCACTCTATCTAAAATTGTGATGTCCTCTACACCATCTTGTCCTACATGCCTGCTATATTTTCCTCCTTGCCACTTTATATCTATTCTTGGAATTTATTTTCTCTCAGTTTACATCTTTATTGGAAGTCTTTCCCCACTAGAAAGCAGATTAGTGAAAGCCATGATTTCTATCTGTTTTATTCACTGCTCATTTCCAAGTGGCTGAAACAATTGCTGTCCAATAGTCGGAACTCAATAAATGGAAAATGAAGGGAGGAAGGATGGAGAGAGGGAGGAGAACTTGATTCGTGTCCTCTATTTGTTAAAGTTACTCTCCACTTGCAATGCACATATCTGCTAGATAATATTAAACTTCTCTTTTTGTATAAACATCTTGAATATATGGTAATACTTACAATCATTACTACTTATATATCAAGTAATTTCTTTGTAATCTCCCTTTAATCTTGATCCCTTCCTTACATATTAGCTAAAACGTAATGCCATATTGTCTAATAATGAGATCATGATCCGTGGTTTCTTTTTGTTTGTCATTTCCCAGAATAAGTTTCTCCATCCTTTCATTTTCAATCTGTCTTAATTACTTTACGTATATTTCTTATATGAAAAATTGGGATAGGCTTATTTTTTAGGCATAATCAAAAATCATTTATCTTTTATTTGGTACATTAGTCAATTTATATTGATATCACAGATATTTTATAATGTCATAATATTTTATATCTTTTTCTTATTTTTTAATTTTTATTTGTAGGTTTTTAAAAATTTTATTGTTGTTTGAACACAACATGAGATCTACCCTCTTAACAAATTTTTACATGTACGATATGGTATTGTTAACTATAGGGTCAAATTGTATAGCAGATCTCTAGAATTTACTCATCTTGCATAATTGAGACTTTGCATACATTTATTAGTTGCTCCCTATTTTTCCCTCCCCCAAGCCCGTGGAGGGTAATATTCTATCTGATTCTATGCATTTCAGTGCTTTAGGTGCTTCATTTAAGTGGAATCATGCATATATGTCCTTCTGTGATTGGCTTATTTCACTTCATTTAATGTCCTCTAGGTTCATCCATGTCACATATTTCAGGATTTGCTTCTCTATGAAGGCTGAATAATATTCCATTGTATGTATATACCACATTTTCTTTATTCATACGTCCATGAATGGACAGGTAAGTTGTTTTCACATCTTGGCTATTGTGTGTAGTGCTGCAGTGAACACTGAAGTGCTACTATCTCTTTGAGATCCTGATTTCACATCTTTTGGATAAATACCCAGATTGAGGATTGCTGGATCATATATTAGTCCTATTGTTAATTTTCGAGTAATCACCATCCTGTTTTCTGTAGCAGCTATACCACTTTGCATTCACACCAACTATGTACAAGCATTCCAATTTCTCCACATTCTTGTCAGCATTTGTTGTCTTTTTTTTTTTATAATAGTCACCCTCATAGGTGTGAAGTGGCTTGTCATATCATTATAATTTTGATTTGCATTTCCGTGATCAATAGTGATGTTGAGCATCTTTTCATAAACATGTTGGTCATTTTTATGTCTTCTCTAGAGAAGTGTTTATTCAGCTGTTTAGATCATTTTTAATTGGGGTATCAATTTTTTGGTATTGCTTTGTATGTATTCCTTATATGCTTTGGAAATTAAACCCTTATTTGATATGTGGTTTGCAAATATTTTCTCACATTCCAGATGTTACCTTTTCACTCTGTTTTTTGTTTCCTTTGCTATACAGAAGCTTCTCAGTTTGATATATTCCCAGTTGGAAAATTTTTACTTTCATAGTCTGCTTTCAGGGTCATACCCAAAAAAATCTTTCCCAAGACCAATATGATGAAGCTTCATCTCCATGTTTTCTTCCAGGAATTTTAGAGTTTCAGGCTTTCCATTTAAATCTTGAATCTACTTTTAGTTCATTTTTGTGTGTGGTATAAGATAAGGATCCAATTTCATTCTTTTATATATCCAGTTTTGCCACTGCTGTTTTTTGAAGGGACTATCCTTTGCCTGTATAGTATTCTTGGCACCTTTGTCAAAGATGAATTGATGTTTTATATCGGAATTGTTTTGCTCACTCTCTATTCTGTTTCATTGGCTTGTATGTCTGTGTTTATGCCAGCACCATACTGTTTTAATTACTGTACCTTTGTACTATATTTTAAAATCAGAAAATGTGATGCCTCCAGCTTTGTTCTTCTCTGTCAAGAATTTTTTGTTATTTAGGACCTTTTGTGGTTCCATATAAATTTTAGTATTATTTTTCTATTTATGTAAAAATGCTGGTTGGATTTTTATAGGGATTGCATTGAGTCATATATTTCTTTGAGTAATAAGAACATTTTAACAATAGCAAGTCTTCTAATCCCTGAACACAGGATGTGTTTCCATTTGTTTGTATCTTGTTTAATTACTTCCATCTATGTTTTGTATTTTTCAGTATACAAGTCTTTTACCTCCTTAAGTTTATACCTGAATTCTTTGTTCTTTTTTGTGCTATTGTAAATCGAATAGTTTTCCTAATTTCTTCTTCAGTTTATTGTTATTATATAGAAATGCACCTAATTTTTCAGTGTTAATTTTGTACCCTATAAATTTACTGAATTTGTTCATTAATTCTAATAGGTTTTTCTGTAGAGTCTTTGGGGTATTTTACATACGAAATTGTGTCATCTGCAAACAGAGACAATTTCACTTATTTCTTTCTGATTTGGATGCCTCCTATTTTTTTTTTCCTGGCCTAATTGCTCTGGCTAGGATTTTCATTATTATGTTGAATGGATGTATTAAGAGTGGACACCCTTCACTTGTTTTTGATCTTGGGGGAAAAGCTTTCAGTTTTTTACCATTGAGTATGACATTTGCTATGGGATTTTCAAATATGGCTTCTATTATGTTGAGGTAATATTTTTCTGTTTCTAGTTTGTTGAGACTTTTTAATCATTAAAGGATGTTGAATTTTGTCACATGCTTTTGCTGCATTTATTGACATGACCATGTGATTTTTACTCTTTATTCTGTTAATGTGATGTATCACATTAATTTATTTTTACATATTGAATTATCCTTACATTCCATGAATAAATTCAACTTCGTTATGTTGTATTATCCTTTTAATGTGCTTTTGAATTTAGGTTGTTAGTATTTTGTTAAGATTTTTTTGCATTTATATTCTTCAGGTTGTTGACTTGTAATTTTCTTTTCTTTTGGTATCATTGTCTGACATTGGTATTAGGGTGATGCTGGACTCATAAAATTAGTTTGGACGTATTTCTTCCTCTTCAATTTTTTAGAAGAGTTTTAAAGGGATTGGCATTAATTTTTCCTTAAATGTTCAGTAGACTTCACCACTGAATCTATCTGGTCCTGGATTTTTCAGTGTCAGGAGATTTTTAATTCTGATTCAATTTCTTTACTAGTTATAGGTCTGTTTAGACTTCCTATTTCTTTATGATTTAGTATTGGTAGTTTTTATATTTCTAGGAATTTATCAATTTCTTTTAGATTATACAGTTTTTTGGCATATAATTTTTCATAGACATCTCATGATCATTTTAATTTTTATTACATCAGTTGTGATCTCTCTTATATTTACGATGTTGTTTATTTGAATCTACTCTTTTTTTCCCTTAGTTTAGTTAAAGCTTTGCCAATTTTGCTTATTTTTTCAAAAAACCAGCTCAATTTTGAGTCTTTCTATTGTTTTATGTTCCCTCCTTCATTTATTTCTGCCGTAATCTTTATTATTTCCTTCCTTCTGCTAACTGTGGGCTTAATGTTTTTTTCTAATTCCTTCAGATGTAACATTAATTTGTTCATTTGAGATTTTGCTTCTTTTTTAATGTAGATTTTTATTGTTATAAATTTCTACTATGGTCTGAATATTTTTTTTCCCTCCAAAATTTATATGTTGAAATTCTAACCCCCATGGTGATGGTATTAGGATTTGGGACCTTTGAGAGGTCATTAGTCCATAAGGATGGAGCCTTATGAAAAGGATTAGTACCCTTATAATAGAGAAGAGAGCTCATTTGTCCCTCCACAATGGGAATTTACAGCTAAAATACAGCCATCGTGGAAGCAGAGCCTCAGCAGACACTATGTATATATGTTATGTGTGTATATATAAATCTCTGTATCCAACAGCTAGAAGGTATACTTTTCTTCTTAGAAACACATAGAGAACATTCAAAAAAATTGAACATATGTTAAATCATAAAGAACCTGTCTAAAATTTTAGAGTAGATATCATGTAGATTCATTTCTGTTGACAATACAATTAAGTTTGGATTATCAATAACAGAAAGAAAAAGAAAGGACATTGATACTTTCAGGAATGAAAAATACATTTCTAAATCACTCAGAGGACAAATAAGAAAGTACAATATGTGGTGGCTCACGCATGTAATTCTAGCACTCTGGGAGTCTGAGGTGGGAGGATCACTTGAGGTCAGGAGTTCGAGACCAGCCTGAGCAAGAGCGAGACCCCCCCCGCCCCCATCTCTTGGTAAGAAATAATTATAAAAATAATAAAATCAAAAAGCTTGAATGCAGCAAAACTGGGACCTCCTTTTTTCAGTCTCTAAAGCTGCAATATTGAAGACTTTCTTCATGTTTATTCCCACCTCTGCACCTTTGCTAGTGCAAATTGCTTCTGTACCCCCCACGAAGATCATCTTTTTTTCTGTTCAGATTTTCTAAAGTTAATCTCCAGTTTCACCTTGTTTATGAAGCCCTAGCTTGTTCACTAATAATTTCCCATATTACTTTGGATTCCAGACTAGTTTGTAAGTTTTTTTTTTTAGGAGGCAGCAACCTTGCTTTATTTTATTTATATAGTTTTCATTTTCCCATAGCACAATGTTAAGCATTGCCCCCTTCTATCTCCGTGTCTATTTGTGCTCAAAAAACTCTTTTGGAATGATTTTTAAAATTACTTGACCTCTTGCAATGAACTATCATTCCAGCATTGTTTAGAACATTTTATCATGGAACAATATTGCTGCATAATCCGCTGGTTTTCTATTATATCTTGCTTCACTCTTCCTCAAAACCAGGTTTATATCATAGAAAACTTTGTTCTTTAAATTCAAAATCTTGATTTGAATATAAAATATTTCTAATTTTTGCTAAATATATCATTAGCAACTTTTGCATTTTTGGGGAGGGTATAGGGTTTGAAAATGTGCTTAATATGAATGAAGTGCCCAGAAAAATATTATCAGAACCAAAATCAGCAAAATCAAGTCTTTAATCGGTTAACATTTTAGAGAGTTTATAATTTCATTCGGTATACTAATAATGGGCCAATATACTCGACAGGTGGAAGTGCTTGAGGGCCATTGAGCATTGAATTTTCCTAAAGTAGTGCAATTAGAGAAACACCTGTGTTAAATAACCAAGTGCTAATTTACTATGAAAATATGCAAAGTGTTTAACAGTGCTCTAAAATCGTGATTCTCTTTTGATAGACTTAGTGGATTTACAATGAGTAAATGACAGTTTATTGTCAGGCAAACCATTACACTTTATAAATTAGTTGAAACTATCCATATCCCTATTAAATACATATGGAAGCGAGGATGCATGCAGAGTTAGCCTATTCAAAGACGTTTTGTTTTCTCTCTGATAAGGTAGCTGAAAAAGGAACCAAACAAAACCTAACCCTCTCTTGTTGGTCTCACTAGTGATTTTTAAGATTGGAGTTTTGTAACTCTCCCCAAAATGTGGCACAAAATGTTTAAAACTTCTTCTGGAGAGCTAATAATATATCTTTGATGTTGATAAAACAAAAAAGTCGGAATGCAATCGCTGTAGTCAGTAACATATAATATACCCTTACGGAAAGGATAGAGGGATCAATAGTTTTTAGATGGGAAAAGTCAAAATGGATGAGGAAGGAAAAAGCATTTTCATGTTCTTGAAAGAACATTGTAAAACTGAGGATTTCAACCTGCAAGAAAATATTGAAATAACGTGGCAGTGGACTCTGACTGTTGGAAATAATGTTGATTCAACATAATATTGACTTGTCTAAAGCATCTCCTAAAGTAGTTTTTAACATCTTTTGGACAACAGTAAGACTGTTTTTATAAGCAAAATGCCACAATGGATTAAGGGAGTCTTAAGAAATCTTTAAAATAATGTATTTTGGAATACCGAAATATCTTTTCCTGTATTTTGGTTCATAATCGTTCTCAGAAATATATTTTGCCTTTCTTATATGTGAACCCAACCAACTAAATATAATTCTGTGCACTTATAAGAAGAGGAAAAAAAACTGTAAACAAATCATAAAATGCCTTACCAAGGTATTACATCCCTCTTGCCCCCAGCAGTGTTTTTCCTTTCTGAGCCTACCTTCAGTTGTAGGGCAAGGAAAAATAAAAGACCCACTTCAGTGTTAGCTGAAGTGTAAAATGTACAGGAGTAATTCTGACACTGAACCAGTTGTCTGGATTAGAAAAGAGGAGAATGCTTGGTTAATAAAGTGTATATAGCTTTGAAAACACTTTTTGCATGCAAGAAATCTGCCAAAATACATAGTGTTTTGTATACACACAAACAAACACACACACACACACACACACCATTTGGATAGAAGACTTTGTTTCTTCTAATGTTCAGCTAAGAAGTGCAGGTAGGTTAGAAGAGCCTCATAATAGAAAAAAATAATGCTAGAAAGATGAAGATTAAGTACCATCAGTTTTGCAAAATGTAACTTGTACCATGTGTCTCCCGAAGAAGTGATTTCTTACGTGAGAGATGGAAGGGAAAATTGTGAAGAAACAGCAAGTATGGAGTTACTGCAGAGGATAATGTTTCAGAAGAGCCTATGGAGAGTGGGGATGGTGAGTAGGGGGTTAGGAGGGTCTATCAATTGTCTGATAGTATAATGATATCCTGTAACAAAAAATGGCAAAACCTCACTGGCATACACGTGTTTATTGCTCATGTGCCTAACTTGGTTTTTAGAGGTTTTGTTGCTATTGGTTGGGTTCTGTCACGTATCTGGGATCTAGCTGGCTGTCCACTCATGTAAGATGACCTGGGCTGGGATGACTAGGGCTACAGGGCAACTTGGTTCTGTTTCACACATCTCTCATCATTCTGCAGATAATCCCAGGCATATTCTAATGGCAATGGTAGAGAAAAAAGAGAGAAGACATGCCCAATCACGAAATCAGTTTTAAGAGTCTTCTTGTTTCGCTCTTGCTAACATCCCAAAGGAGGTCATATGGCAAAACCCAGAGTCAGCGTAGAGGGCCCCTGCAACATAACAGGGCAAAGGATAACAGATAAAAGAAGAGATGGGGCTATTTTTGTAAGCTACCATAAGGTTCCTGAGGAGAAGACACAACCCTGTGCTCAACTTTGTAACCCAAAGGTAAAACAGAAGCAATCTAACCTGTATAGTGATGAATCTTCAATAGCCTTAGGGTTTTTGTTTCTTTTCCATTTTTATTTTCATTAAATTGTGCTAGATTACCTTGTGGTAACTGAAAACCCTCAGAATCTTAGCTGCAGGTGGAGTCTTGGTCAGAATAGGAACTCAGGGATCTGAAGATCTGCTTCTGCAATTGCTGAGGATGCAGGAAATGAGAAAGCTAGCAAAATGAGCACTGGCTATCACGGCTTCATCCATAAAGTAACCCATGTCCTTTCTGTTCATATTTTATTGGCCAAAGTACATCACATGGCCTCAAGTAAATGCAAAGGTGCAAGGATGTACAACCATCCAGTCCTACCATGTGCCAAAAGGAGAAACAATATTTGTGAACAACCCTAATGACTCCAGAGTTTCACACTGGAGAGTAATTCTGCAAGTGATGAGTCTCCATCAGTATATCCCCACTTAAAAAAAAAAAAGAGCATTACAGCTGAGTTTTTTATTTACAGGCAACTTTGGAGAACATTATTTATTTTTATAGTGAGAAATGCTTAACATTTGGAGGAATATCTGGAAAAAATTATCAATTCATTATTATAATTGCCTTTTTGAAAGAACAGGTAGGTCAGCCAACCCACAGTGGAAATACTTAATTTTCAGAGGTGAGACTATTAAAAGTCAAGTTCTAATTAGATAAATTGGCACAAAACAACTTCCTCTTGGCCTATAAAAATTTTCAAACATTATTTGATTGAGTTCAGAATACGTGGTATTAAAATGGATGTTTCTAGTTTAAAGTCCTTTTCTAACAAACACTGTGTGCTTTGACCTTTTACAGAAGAAAAAATAATATATGCACATTGAGAAATTGGAAAGAAAATCATCTCAAAGCCAGATTTCTATAATGGGGAGGCTTTCAAATTATTGACTGAAGTAGTTATTTTAAACAGGCTGCAGTTGCAATTAAATCTAATGCTCCACTGCTTCTTATTTTTTCCATAAAAATATCATTCAGCGGAGTTATTTCTTAAAAACAAGGCAAAATAAAGTAGCACATTTTGAAAATATTCACACGATAAACAGGAAAGTAAAACCAAAGGAATATGTGCATCACTTCTTATATTGTTATAGTTGTGGAATCTGTGATTAGCTGAAAACTATCATGGGGTGTCGTATATGTGCATGTTTGTGTTTCTTAAAAAGAAGGTGATACCCTGCAGCTCACAGATAACACAAATAGCATGTGATGCAGTAGTTGCTAAGGGCAACCACACATCTTTTCTGTCATTTCTTTATCCCTAAATGGCCAAACCTAATCATGTCCCCAATACCATAAAATCTGTGGATCTGCCCTTAGAAGTTTGACAGGATACTGTCTATAATGATTATTGGGGGTGTGTCTGTGGGTGTGGGTGGGTGATTCTTATCAAATGAATGAACCTAAAATTCCTTGCGTTAGGCTGAGAAAAACGTATGTGCACTATATTAAAATCCGATGCAATACCCAATAGACCCAAAACGTGAATAAATATTGAATAATCCAAGAAGATTGATTTAGCATGTGATATTGCTACCTTTTATGTTCAAATTTCCATAATGTTGTTGGGCCAATAGTAGAAAATGAATTTGATGCATTCTTTTGAAAAATTCTAAAGATCAAAAAGTTATCCTGGTTGATGATAACCAGAGAAATATTCAGCAGCAAATATTGTCAGCTGAGGGAATCAGGTATTTCTATCCACTTTTGTTTGAGTTTAATAGAAAGCTATATAATGGAATTCAACAGCAATCTCTTGTTTTCTAAAATAGAAGCGGAGATTAAGAGAAAAACATATAACTTATATTTTCAAGGAAGAATTTGTGTTTCATAGCAAATAGCATACCTAGTACATTTGATCACATTAAGACTAAGCACAAATGCTTAGGAAATGTGGTGAATATTCAATTCCACCTGCCAAGATTTCCAAGTTTTTGTGTTGTCCTTTGTTTGGGAAATGATGTTGCTATTGTTGCTTTATTCAAATCCTGCCACAGGGGTCCATAAGAAAGAGTGAATGGGTTCAAAGGGGGACAATGGCTAAAGGGCCTCCTGTCACTTTGGTAGAATTATTGTCTCTGCAGCTATCACTCTTGAGAGTTCTAGCACCGTATCAAATCCTGGGTAATACAAGAGTTTAAATAAAGAATAGAAAATGCATCCATTAAGTTAGTTTCTGCTTGTATTGAATCTGTAGTTGACTATTTACATTCAAAAAATATATTTATTTCTACATACAAAATTTTACCAGAAAAGTACACAGTGTTAATATTCAAACCTAAGTGTGCTTCCAGGTCTCAGAATAGTGTAATAAAAAGTTGTTTTCTAAGCACTTTTTTTCTTGTCAGCCACAAAGTTATAAATGAGTGGTTAAATGTGTGTGTTAATTTACTGAGTTAGACCTGAGCGTAAGACAGATAATATGTTTCATTTCAGGAGCTTTCTCCCCATGTTTGGTTCTGGTCTGAACATGAAAATTTCTGGCATTATTGCTAAGGATCATGAGGCAGGAAAGGGAATGAATTACCCTTTATGTCAAATATCATTTTTAAGGAATGTGTGGAAAGCCATATCGACTCAGGGAATGTTGTTTTATGAGAAATAAAAGTAAAAACAAAGGATTAGAGTGGAAAGACAAAATTTCTTGTTTGATCTTTTTTTTTTTTTCCAAGCTTCTGTTTTGAGAAATTTGTCATTTTCCAAATTCTTAGCCAACCCCTACCCATGAGTAGCCACTACCTGCTAAAGGGTAACTTCTGAAACACCTAGAATGGAGTCCGTCAAAGCAACAAGTCTAGAAACACATGAACACGTGGGTGTACATGAGTGTTCTTGTGTGATAATATGTTTCATTTTTCAGATAAACACTTATCAGTGCTAAGCATTCCTTACAAATGAAAATGGAAGTTTGGACGGTAGAAATGAAATGACCATATTCTGGGGGTGCTGGCTCGGGAGGTTTGCTGCAGGAAGTCATCTTCAGTAGAATTTTGAAGCAAGGGAGTACTTTGATTTGGCAGAGAAGTAAAGGCTGAAGACATTGCAATGGTAGGAGAATAGCACATTCTGGGTGCTGAGGAGAGAGAGTAGCTATGCTTGAATAGAACAGGGGACTAAGCACTAAGCACTCCACTAAGTGCAGTGGGAAAGGGTGGCGAATGGGTTCAAAGAGGGACAATGGCTAAAGGGCCTCTGTAGCTATTTTCCTTCTCCTAGTGGCAAGGAGTCCTTATAGGACTAAAGAAGTTTCTAAAGTCCACTGACCCTTGGAGACCATTAGGACATTTTCATTCTTATGTTGCACCAGTAACTTGCTAAGTGACACGCCAGTATATATTTAGTGAGCTGCTGCAACATGTCACCAAATGAAACGCTAATGGCCATGACAGAGTTAATGCACCTCTGAATCTTTTGGTATAGGCTTCTGAGGAGTGTTGCCCACAGAGAAAAGTTGCAAAACAAGGCTCTCCAGTAGGATTGATTTTTCACAGTTCAGCATGTTCAGCACTTTTAGGAGAGGAGGCTGATGTCTGTCAGACTGGGCTTAGAAAAGAGGACAGACTTTTTTTTTTCCTTTGGTTTGGAATGTTTGTTTGTTTTACAAAACATGCTATGTTCTTTGTCTCTCTGTTTGTTCTGCTGCTTATTCTGAAAAGGGCTTGAGGTGATTTTATTTAGTTTGCTTCTTAATGTGTCTGATTGAAATGTGTCTGATCGAAATTAGCATTGTCATCTCTGTAGACGGACGATTCCACCAGACTCTTCTAGGATCACCAGAGTTTGATTTTGCATGAAACATTCCTCCCCCTCCTCAGTCCTCCTTTGCTGCGGCCTATTCTCATACTTCATTTGGAAAAGAGACAGACAACTTATTGTTGTGATAGCTCAGCCTGATTATATCGTATATGAAATAATCACGGTGCTAATCAGGCTGGTTCTTCTTTCGCTCCATGGCTGTAACTCAGCAGCACACAGCAGGGCCTGACAACTCCCATAGTGACAACGCCTCTCAGAAAAAAGCTTACCAATTAACCTTCAGTCACATTGGATCGAAGACTGACATTCATTATTTTAATGAAAACAGTAAGAAAGGGCACTGTTGAAACACCTGGAAACTAACCCATTATTCCATGGCATGTTCTGCTTAGCAATGTACAAAAAGCAAGCTCAGGGTCAGAAAGACAGGATGCTAGGCGTGAAGGAGGAATAAAGAACAGGCACCCGCAGCCCCTAGCGCCTCATGAACCATGTCTGAAAGGTTTTTGTAACCCTTTGCCGGAGGAGAAGAGATGGAAGTTACTTGTACCCCAGGAGGGAACTATTTCAAGATGACTGAAGGGACCCTGTGCTCATAAAATGTTACCATTGCTTTCTTTTTAACTTATCTTTCCTGTGGCTGGTGTTAGGTTTCTTCCAGAGGCTTTGCTTTGGTGTGATGCTGCATCTGTATACTTTGAACTGAACTCAAATTCTTGGGAGCAAAAGTTCCTTTTCCTATTGATAAATCTGACAGAGTGAATAAATACTCTTTTCCTTTTCTCAAAAGTTTTGTTGAAATAACATAAAAATCCTCTTCATTCACGCTTAAGGAATCAAAAATATGTACTGAGCCATTCATCAAACAGACATTTATTGAGTGTCTACTCTATGCCAGAAACCATACTACATACAGGAGATGCAACTAACTGTGCATAAGGTGGGGGTCTCTGCTTTTTAGAAACGCACTTTAGAGTCTTGGGGCTGGAGGTTGGGGGAGCAGGGGAGGTGAGTCATGTGGTTGGTCAAATTGCCTTTCCTTGTAGCCACTTCATTTGAAATGCTCTATACAGGCAAGCCCAGGAGACTTAGGGGGTCCTATAATAATGGTCAACCTTTTCAGTCCTAGTTCAATGCCCACTTATGTGGGGATGTCAGTATGCTTCACTGCTTTTTGAATCATGGAAATTAGCTTAGAATTTAAGTCTAAACCATTAAAAAAGAAAGTAGAAAAAGACTATGGGAAGGGGGCAGGGATTCGAAAGCTCAAGGTAAATCCAAACAATAGAGCCCAGCTCGAAGTTTAATGTGTTGGCTTGTTCTCTTAATTTTTCATGCATTATTTCAGGATATTTTTTCTCTTCAATTAAACATAAACAGAAGCATACAGACTAATTAGCAGAAGCATAAAAGAAATGTGCTCTGGCACAATCTGGTTCAGTCTAACCTTTTCAAACATCGAGCCTTATGTCTCTTGTGTGCAGGGAACTAGAGGAATTTTCCTTGGGAACAGTCCCAGAGACTTCCCTGGAGCCCAGACTCAATTTTTGTTGAATAGCTGAGCTATAATCAGTCGTTTATGCATTGTGACACATCTCCACACTTCCCTATACATTTCTGGGAGACATATGTCATCTCGGAGGCAGGACATAATTAATCTCTTTGTTTCTAGAGGTGTGGACAGTGAGAACGGGGCTATTAGGTGTTGCAGAGAGAAGTAACCGCGTTCAGTTCCAAGGTAGGGGAGAGGAGACACAGTTCCCTGCGTTTCTTTTCTTGCTTCTATAAACCTTGATCAGACTTGGTTTATGAAAATCTACTCTGCAATCCACTTGAACAGGGTACATTTTCAGACTTATGATATTCTCTAACTAGGATTTCTGGCTTCTAAATAATTCGTATGTTAGGAATATTTGGAATTTGGGGATTACCCTGTCTCTTCTGATTCAAACCAAATGGCATTTGGTCTCAAAGCCAACATTTTCAACAGAAGGGATTTGAAGTGATTCCATTATGCATAACACACAAGGTCAGAGTGTGAATTTATACGCAGGTCAGGATTTAGTTGCACATTACAAGTTCTTTTGGATAATCCTTCCACTGGGACTTCTTTTATAACCAAATGCAATGTAATAGGTCAGAGCACAAATATTAGGGGTGAGCTCTTGGGTTGAAATCACAGTCTCTACACTCGCTAGCTATGAATTTGATTAAGTTGCCTATCCTCTCTGGCCCTCAGTCTTCATGTTTGTAAATTGGAGACATTATTTATCTTCTACCTCTAGACGGTAGCTCCATAAGGAATCTTTGTTTTATTCACTGTTCCCCAAGTGCTTTGAACGATGCCTGTTACAGGGTAGATGCTTAATATTTGTTGAATGAAGAGAACTTCACTTCCGGGTGTTGTTATGAGGATTAAGTAAATGAATACATGGAGACTAGTAGTGCCTGGCACACTGTAAACCATCAATAAATGTTAAGCTACTATTATAATCTCAAACTTGAATAGAAATGAACAGGCTTCTCCCCACCTGCTTAATTTTGGAGCTAATGATAAAAAAATTCATGGCTTTACAAGGAAATTCCAGGAAGCTCTGAAGCCTACTCTGCTGTGGCCTTGTCAGGGTCACAGGGTACAGGAAGACATGGGGCAGAGCCTCAGAAATCTAGGGTCTGCTATAGTGGCCTTGTAGGCTGCCTGTAATTTAATTTCTCTTTCTTTTTTCCCTCCCTCTCTTCCTCCATTCTTCCTTTCTTTCAAATGAAAATAGTTACTTCAAAAACATAAAAGTATATATGTTTATTGTGAAATCTTTGGAAATTTCTTATAAAGATAAAGAATAAAACTCATCTATAATCCACTCAGTATTTTTTTTTTTTTTGAGACAGAGTCTCACTGTGTTGCCTGGACTAGAGTGCCGTGGCGTCAGCCTGGCTCACAGCAACCTCCAACTCCTGGGCTCAAGCGATCCTTCTGCCTCAGCCTCCCGAGTAGCTGGGACTACAGGCATGCGCCACTATGCCCGGCTGATTTTTTTCTATATATCTTTAGTTGGCCAATTAATTTCTTTCTATTATTAGTAGAGATGGGGTCACGCTCTTGCTCAGGCTGGTTTCGAACTCCTGACCTTGAGCAATCCGCCTGCCTTGGCCTCCCAGAGTGCTAGGATTACAGGCGTGAGCCACCGCGCCTGGCCTCACTCAGTATTTTTATGTATTTTCATCAGTCTTTTGTCTATGGTTATGTACACACACACACACACACACACACACACAAACACAGATCTCAGGCCCCCTGGTTCATATACATAGGTATGTGCATATGTACATATATACATATATACATAACACAAACCAAAATGGACACACTGCATATACTATTAACTTAATATTTTACTTAAGAATCTCTTTGTGTTACTAATCATAATTCTATGATATGCAACTTTTTTATAATTACATTTGCTTTTGAGGATTGCATTATTTAGCACCATTGAGAATGAAGGTTATCGATTTTAGCCTGAGTTCAAAGGGAATTTGTGCAAAGACATGGAAACCCCATGAAGCATCATTTTTTTCAGAGTCAGATGTATCCCAAAATATCACTGGGAGATGAAACTGGTTAAAAATGATTTTTAATTCCTCACATCCAGGTTTGGGTGGCTACTCTCCATCATAAGCTTTCCCAAAGAAACATGTATTCTGACTCAAATATGTTATTTGAAGACACACTATTTGCCAGGCATGTTGCTGGATGCTTTATGGTATTTCATGCAATGCCTTTAGCAGTAATTGGAGGGGCCTATTGTTATCTCTGTCTTACAGAAGTGGAAATAGAAGTGATGTGTACTTGCAAGCACTGTGGGCGCTGCAGACATGTGTGAGATGCACATTGCTTGCCCTTGGAAACCTGCGATAATTTTAATAGTTACCTCCTAGGGCTGTTGTAGGGTTTGAATGAGAGAGTGCGTATATCGCACCAGGGACATAGTGAATGCTCAATGAATCTTATCAATGATAGAGATGAGGATGAGCATGACGGCAATGATGACTGGTGGTGAGGATGATGTTGACATGATGTCAGGGAGGACTAACAGTGAAAGGGTAGGATAAGGCCAGATCATTCTACTTGAGGGCCTAGGGACTCTGGCCTAAGGCAAGGGATCAATTGACTTGTCATTTGATTGTCTCTTCTGTGTGGGGCAGTTATAGTATTTCCATTAGGAGAGATATCCAAGGTCCATGTTATCAATGCTAGATACAATAGGAGGAGGAAATTATTATGCTTCTAAGCTGCATAATAACTTTGGGAAATGTTTTACCCCTTTTTAATTGAAGGTCAAAATTGAACTTTTAAAAAATTCTTAATTATTTTTTTCCAATATACTAGTTTATATATTGTGACTAATTTTTTTTCCTTGCTCAGTTATAACAAGGTGGGAGTTTGGGAATAGAGTTAATTATACAGAAATACACATTTATTACTATGTTGCAACACTCTAGGTAGTACTTAATTAAAGATTAAATTGTTTAAAAATGAGTATATGAGACTTTGTGTTTCCAGACAAAAGGCTATGTGCAGGGTTTAGAGGAAAGGTAACTGCACTTGAAGTTTAGAGATCTCTGTAGACAGAAAATGACCCAGTGAAATTGGGTAAGTTGTCCGGCAACTTAGGGCTTCAATTTCCTAGCTTTTCAAATGTAGTTTATAATAGCAAGGTTGCATATTTTTGTGCAAAGTAGCCTTATATATAGTATCTTTTTTTGAGCCTTATAATGACCCTGAAAGGAGTTGGACAATCATTATTATACTCTTCTAGCAAATGAGGAAACTGGGGTTCAGAAAGTTTAAATAAATGTCCAAGGTCACACACATAGCTAGTAAGTAGTACATCTCAGACTTATGCAATGTGGTTTGTTTTTCTTTTTGCATTACGCATCCAAGTTCTCCAATAAGAAGCATGATGAATGGAAGGCAGACATGAGTTCTAAGTGTAGCTCTCTCACCAAGAAGCTTTGTTACATTGGCCACGTTACACTGCTTCCCTGGGCCTTTTGTTTTTTTTTCCTTATTCATAAAATGAGAGAAATGGTTCATTTTTTAAGATCTCTGCAGAGTACGCTTTATCACTATTTCCATAAGTGAAGAAAACTAAACAGAGAAAAGCAAACTGCTTTGCTCAACATCACACAGAAAGTGGGACAGAGAAGTTGCTTTTATCTCCAGAATGATGCAAATTTTGCCTAGCAAGGGGTAATTATCTGCACAGTTCAAAAGAGCAAAGAAAGAAGTGAATATGTTTTTAACATGCTACGATGCATAGGGATATCTACCTCCTTGGTGTAATAATAGGTCAAAAAAAGAGAAATTCCCTACTGCCCCACAATTTATGATAATCCCTATCCGAGAGAATTCTCTACTAAGTGATGACAAGCATGATGATAGACTACTCCGATTAGTCCACAGATGGGTGCATCTCACCAACATTTTCCTAAGGGCCATATGCAGATATCTGAAAAGGGGAAATTTGTTGATAATTTTGTTAATTTTTATGGATTATGTACTTTATTCCCACACTTAGAAGTAGTGGTGATGTTGCTAATAATGGAGGTGATTGCTAATGAATAATCCGTGCAAGATGTTGAATCGGCACCCACAAGGCAAACTTTTGTTTATTTTTTTTGTTTGTTTTTTGTATTTTTTTTATTTCAGCATATTATGGGGGTACAAACGTTAAGGTTACGTATATTGCCCTTGCCCCCCTCTCCTCCCTTGAGTCAGAGCTTCAAGCCTGACCATCCCTGAGACGGTGCGCATCGCACGCATTATGTATGTATATACCCATCCCCTTCTCCCCCCTCCCATCTGCCCCACACCCGATAAATGTTGTTCTTATATGTCCACTTAGGTGTTGATCAGTGAAACCAATTTGCTGGTGAGTACATGTGGTGCTTGTTTTTCCATTCTTGTGATACTTCACTTAGTAGAATGGGTTTCAGCTCCATCCAGGAAAATACAAGAGGTGCTATAGAAGGCAAACTTTTTACGGGGTTAAATTTTGTCTTTAGTGAGCCTTTCATCTGAGCACATGCTTTGCATTCTCTACACCTAG
>CAUYRT010090416.1:0-10793 GCA_963574885.1 Lepilemur ruficaudatus | reverse complement strand
TTGTTACACAAAATAAGAATGTACAATTTAATTTTTTGGGCAAACATAATGTTTGAACATTTTATTTGATTATTTTAAAATTATATTAAAAATTTAAAAATAGATAGGTGGCTAAAGATTAATAAAGCCACATGGCCATTTGTAGTTTCTAATTGCAGTAATAATTTCATAGGTAAGAGTGCTTGTTTTCATCAGATGTCCAAAATTAAACATTAAAAACTCTATTTTTGTAATTCACACATTCATGGAGATTTTAATATATTGTGGCTATTAATTCCTATGAACCTCTGAAAAACATATCAATCAAAATGTCTCTCATTAACAGAAAGTAAAGAAGATTTCTCCTCGGAACATATGAGATTTTTTCTTCCAAATTATTTAAATAAAATCAAAAGCTTTTTACTAGTGCAATGATACAATGTAATAAATAATTTTGCTATTTATTTGTCCATATGTGCTTTACTTCCAGGAAATGATTGAACTCTTTTTTTTGGACTAGAGAATCAACATTGTGTCTGGTTTAAGCATGTACGTAAATCCATTTGCATATTCATTTAGTCAGCAAATAAAGCACATTAAGAGTCAGACTTAATGGCAGAAATTTTTTTTAAAGATCTCAATAGTACTGTTTGCTAATCAACTCAATGATTTTACCATTGTAACAGTCAACTTCACAATTTCAATGGCCATAGTAGAAATAATATGCTTTATTTGCTTCCAACAAAAGTTTAAATTGTTTTATATTAACTATTTAATTTTTTAAAAAGTGATTTAAAAAACACTTTCATACTATTAGGGAGGCCATAATTGAATCAGATCAAAATTTAAAGCATGGCACCATTAAATACCAAAACATGTGAAGATGAGTCTTAGTTTTATCCCATATTTGGAAGAATGTCAGGGTATTGGTGATAATAAAATAATTGTTTTCTAACATAAAATAGCATTATTTTTCTTTTGGATAGCTCAGTTTTATTTGTCTAACTCTTCTTTATATCACAAGCATTGCTTTTGCTTAAAATTTATTTTTATTTTTTTTTCATCCTTGTCTTCGTTATAGTGATAGACAGGTATAGATTTATCTTGAATGATATGAAATGGTGAAAATATAGAAAGTTGATTTTAAGAGAAAAGTTAATGAATTTTCCAAGAAGAGACTGAATATTGTAATACAATATTTAAATTCTGAATACAAAATAGATTTTATAATAAAGTTGACTGACTATACCATTCTTGAACTCCAAAGCTTGACTTAAAACTATTACTTAATATAAAGCCTGATGGATTTTGACTGGGAAAAGGAGTTACTGAATGTCTCAACTTCAGTGAATTACTTAAGACACTGAGACCTTCTTGCTATCAAAGCCACTTTGAAATAATAAACAAATAAATACTAAATACCTACTTGACTTACCAAGGCCAGGAAATGAGATTCTTCATGTTTGATTTTCTTTTCCAAATCTAGGATATAATCTATAATCTGTAGAATTAATATTTTTCCTGGTAATTGAGCATTTAGACTGATGGGTAAAATAAGAGTTGCTAAATCCATTTGATCACCTTATGACCTTCTCCTTTGTGCTCCTGGGAATAGACCAACACATGTGTTTGTAAATTTGTAATAACTGAAAACATTTACCCTAACCTTCCATGTCCAAATTAAGACAAATTATTTATAGGCCATGTATTTACAGCCATGAGAGTTTGCCTTAAATATTCCTTTTTATGACAGCTCATTCTTCAAAACCTTCGTTATGTTTCTATTTATAAAGTCTAGCAAAGAAACACATGGAAATAATTGGTATATCATGGTGCTTGCTTAAATATTCATGTTTTTCACTGTCTTTTTTTGGTCAGCATAGAGCTTATAAGATTTTTCCTATGATATACACCTGTATTATAAAATCGTGAGCACATGATCTTTTCTTCCCTATAGTTTTCCACGTATTTAGTGGATATGGTAGTTCTTCACCCTTAGTTATAATGTTTCCTGCAGACAGTAGGCACACTGTCTCATAAATACAAGTTAACCTAATCAAGCACCGTCTTCTTGTGCCTCTGTCTCTATAAACACATTACATTGCCTCTTTGTACCTTTGACAGAAAAAAAGAGAAAATAAATAATATCTGCCACCTTCTCCCCTCAAGAATATTGTAAGAGTTAATAAGTATTCAAAACTTTTAGAGAAAGATATAGCGCTTAGAGCTCTGTGGAAAAAAAAAAAAAACACTTGTATATAAATGCAATGTATCACTTTTATAAGATTTCCTAGCAACCTAATGAAATGAATGCAATGCATTATACCAACACATTTCTTACTTGGGCTGCATCCAACTCACCAAACACAATTAGGACATGAAATTTTTGTTGCTACCATAAACCAGAATAGCCTGAAACTCTGTATAATGTTCAGCCCATTTTGGAAAATTCTAGAAGGTCTTCATTATAATATGATTTCATGGGGATGATTTTTTTTTTTTTTTTTTAAGAGACAGGGTCTCACTTTGTCACCTAGGCTGGAGTGCAGTGGCACAATCATAGCTGATTGCAGCCTTGGACTCCTGGGCTTAAGCTATCCTCCCACCTCATTCTGCCAAGTAGCTAGGACTACAGGCTCATGCCACTATGTCTGGTTAATTTTTTAAAATTTTTTAGAGATGAGGTCTTGCTATTCTGCCCAGGCAGCTCTCAAACTCCTGGCCTCAAGTGGTCCTGCTGCCTTGGCCTCCCTAAGTCCTGGAATTACAGGCAGGAGCCACCACTCCTGGATTCTCCGTGGGGATGATTCTAGCACAAGGTTCCAATGTGTAATTTAGGACTCCAAACACAAAGTGCTTTGTGTTTCTGTTTTGATTTCAGTTTTGGCTATGGTTATTCTTAAAAAAAAAATTCAGGTTGAATTTTTTGAAGTGTTTAATAATTCAGTCTTACCAATGCCTGAATCCAAGTTTCATAAATTTTCTCTCTCCTTTCTAACAATGTTACCCCCCTACAATCTTATTTTTCTCCTTCCTTTTAATTTCAAACTTGTGAAAGAGTACTATTATTTCCTTTCTGATGACTCTCAGTTTAAAAAGAGATATGCCCTTGTTTTTGTACTCTGTAATTTTTTCTGGAAAGTCACCAAGAACATCATGGATAAATCCAGAATTTTCTTCCTATTTATGTTTATTTGTTTATTTTACTGTCCTCACTCTCCTTCTGATATCTTGGTTACATTTTATAGTATTGATTTCAGTGTGCTTCTTGGTATGTTCTCCTTCTTTATCTTCTTTTATACTTTTCTTTTTTCCTCTTAGTTCTCATTATCTTTCTCTACCCCTCATATTTTCTGTTACATATGTTAGCATTTTGAGTAACAGCTTCACAGAAGGCTTAAAAATTCTACCTGTCCAAATTAGGACTAAAATTATTTATAGACCATGTCTTCATATCCATGAGAATTTGCCTTAAATATTCCTTTGATTATGCTAGTTCTCTGTTCAAAAACTTCCTTGAACTTCATTATATCTTCTTATTTATAGTCTAGTTGAGTATGTGGTACTTAGTAGGCATTCAAGAAATGTTTGTTGGCTGTTCCAAGTGCAGTAATAGTGTTTACAATGATAATAATTGATCACAACACACACCAAAAATGTTTGCTAAATAGATGGACATTTGTCTGATTCCCACACCTATACTATTAATATTTCCATTTTTATGTGTTGCTTGTTCCATTTGTTATCTCAAACTTTATACCAGTATCGTCATACACAAGAAAACTGCAAACTACTAATAAATCCCTTTTGTGGATAGCAGTTAAGTATTTTTCTTTTCTTCAATTAAGTTGGGGCTTGTCTCAGAGGTGAGGTAACTGGCGACACAGCCTTCTGAATCAATTCCTGTTCCAAATATGTCAGTGCAAGGCGCTTCTGCATCTGCTTCCGGCTCACTGCTGTTCCCTAGTGGTTATATGTTATATTCTCCATCCCGAGTGTAATAAATGAGCCCTGATGAAGATCTAGAATGTTCTGTACCACTGGATTTGTATTGACTGAGCTAAGTAGTAAGAAGAATTGATGTGACCTATCATTAAAAGACCAAATTCAGATCATTATACCCTTGGAACCCCATTAGTGTTCCTTTCATTGCCATTCAAGGCAAGTTGCTTAGAGGCCATAAACTCCACATCACCCCTTGGTCTTTCAACAGATATGTCCTTCTCTGTGTTTCAAGACTTCAGTCATCCTTATCCAAATTATACCTTTTGAACAAGGTATAATTTCAATGGCTTAAATTATTGATGGTTTAGCACATTCATATTCAATCTGAAAGAGGAGCAGGTAAATATGCAGGGACCAGGATGGCAGGAGTGGGAAGAAAAACTCATGGAGGCTGGGCACAGTGGCTCATACCTATAATCCTAGCACTCTGGAGGCCCAGGTAGGAGGATTGCATGAGTTCAGGAGTTCGAGACTAGCCTGAGCAAGAGCAACACCCCTTCTCTACTAAAAATAGAAAAAAAAATTAGTCCCAGCTACTTGGGAGGCTGAGGCCAGGAGGATTGCTTGAGTCCAGGAGTTTCAGGTTGCTGTGAGCTGGGCTGACGGCTGACGGCTGATGGCTGACTGCACTGCACTCTACTCAGGGCAACAGAGTGAGACTCTGTCCAACCCCCCCCCAAAAAAAAAAAGAAAAGAGAGAGAGAGAAAGAGAGAAACAAGAAAAAGAAAAAAAGAAAAAGAAAAACTCATGGAACCAGTATTTATATGAGACTGAGCAGCAGAATCATCTCAAAATCCTTTAACTGTTACAGTGGTGAAATTATTACCCATTAGGAGATATGGCCTCAATTAAGAATGATTAAATTTCAAGCTGTGTGTCATGGAAAGATGAAGAACCTCCCACCCCCCCATCTCCTTTTGTTCTAGTACACCTATATGCTATGTAAGAAAAGTATATTCAATTCTGATGTTTTTTCCTATAAATAAAAAATAGAGACAAGTCTTAATCCTCTATCACTCAGTTACTGTGAGATTAACTATCATCAACCTTACTTGTTTAGTAAATTATATTGTTTTATGCAAACAGAAGGGAGTAATGGAGTGATTATCTACAACAACATATTTACTTATAGCCATATAGGCACCTTAACATTTCCTTAAACTTGTAGTTGTGAGGAACTCAATTCAATGAGAGATTGTGACATTCTTAGTTACTTGACTCCTTATTGAGTTACAAGAGTTCTTTATGTATTCTGATACAAACCTTTATATAAATAAAATGTTTATATATATATAATGTTTTTTCCCATTGTGTAGGGGACTCTATTGTCTTAATAGTACCTCTGTAGGAGAAAAAGGCTTTAATTTTGATGGAGATTATTTTATCAAATATTTCTTTCTTGGGTTTTGTTTTTGATACCATAAGAAATTTTTGCTTATACAAGGTTGAAAACATTTTCTTCTAGATTTTTGTTTTTGTAGGTTTTACATGTAATCTACGATCTATTTCAAGTTAATTGAAGAATGTGGTGTGAGGTAAGGTTCCATGTTCATACTATTTCATACTGTTTTGTACTGGTGTCTTAATTGTTTCAACACTAAATGTAGAGAACAACTTTTTATCACAAATTACTATGGCATGTCTGTTGAAAATCAATGGACCATATATGTGTGGTCTCCAATTAGACCCTCTGTTCTCTTTCACTGATTTGTATGTCTACCCTTCATTAATACCTACCTCTATAGTAAGACACAATTACGGGTTGTATAAATCCTCTGTAGCCATCAGAAGCCATGTTAGGAAGGACTAATCTGTTTTAGGGTTTCTGATTTACCAAGATGTTCTGGGAAAATTGGACTTCTCCCAGCTTCAAATTCCTTAACTGAAAATTTGACATAGACGCCTCTTTGATAGGTGGTTGGAAGTAACTGATTAAAAATAATCTCAAAAATGTTTTGCAAAATCAACAGAAGCTTTAAACAATATTTTAAGCGTGGATAATGGTGTATGTGCATGAGTATGTGTTTACAAAAAGGTCTGTATTGGACAACAGCAAACTACCTTTTTTGCATAGGTTTTACCTTGTCATTGTTACATTGTGATTCTCTTTTCAAATAATAAAATGTAAACTGCCATTTTCTCCTCTCAACTGAAGCGTCCAATCAATATAGTTCTGTCTTCTCAGCACATACCTGATTGTATTTAGATAGTATTTTGAAATAAAACAGCTATTAACATAATAAAGCTTTTATAAAATAAAAATAAATAGTGGAAGAGAAGAAGGACATGTAAGAAATTCAGTTTGCTGCTGAAATTCCAAAGGCCTGCGGGGCCGTGAGAGTGCGAGGGTTTTTAAAGTGATTAAATGCTATGAATGTCCTCATAAGATTCATATAAAAATGAAAAAATTGTATAAATAAATGTTCTATAGCAAGGATTTTCGTTTTTTGGTTATTTGATCTTTTGAAGAAGTGGAAATGAGACTGTATGTCATTCAGCTTACGTGGCATACACAATTCCTTGTTCTTTAAATTATTAAGGCTATAAGGCGAAAGTGACCCTTGAATTTTTGATTTTCTTCATACATTTACAAAACAATTTTTTTCAGTGAAATGTAATCTAAATATGTTCAATATACTTCCCTAAGGGCTAGGAATATCTACTATATGCAGTATACAATTTGCCCTTATTTGTATTATCAAGAATATATGATCTTTTTATTTCTCTAGTATTTCAAGTATAGAACTTGCCTGCAGTTAACACTGCTTTTGAAAAATCGTGAGTCTTAATATTTCCTAATTAGAATTAAGTTTTAAAACACAAACTCTACATTCCATAGTTGGGTATAATGTAGCAAAGATGAAGTCCAGTAGAATTTAACCTCATTTTAAAGCATATATTGAATATGGAGGTCAGAGACTTTACTATTGCCATGATTTACTATGGTTTAAATATTGCAAAATTAAGTGATATTGCAACAAAGTAAAAAGTGGAAAGGCAGCCAAACTCTGTTTTAATCCTTAAGCCTCTCATTGGATATTTAAGAGTCAATGTACATATGAGTACGGTGCACATTAAGTATAGAACAGATTTCAGCAGAGAAAGAGGTAAGGTAGTTTTCACTTCAAAATAAGGACAAGGGCTAAAAAGACCTAGTCAACCAACATTCTAATCATAATTTTTCCTCAACACTTTTTCCTCCTCTTCCTTTTAGTGTCTTATTAATAATTATTTTTCCTTGATTTTGCTGATACTATCAATCATTATCAGCTGCTTGTATATATGTGATACAGGTCTCTGTGACTAAAGCAAATGACAAAAAAATAGAATGCTAATCGGTAGCATTATGGAGGAGAATTAAGACGCACAAACGTGCATGTATATGTGTGTATGTGTAAGAATATGAGTGACCACAGATGGCCGAAGTTGTCTGAGCCTGACTAAATGTGACCGGTGCAGAAATGGGAAAACAGAAAAGTCCAGATTTTATGGGAGAGGTTAACTAGTGAATGAAAACATGGAAATGCAAAACAAGGAAAAAGAGAAATATGTTACTTCTTGGAGAGTGTCGAGACATTTAGTGAATGTCTTAAGAACCTCTTCATTGAAGATTGAACTGTGAGTATCACACCTAACTCCATGATTTAAACATGAAAGAAAATCGGGCATTTCCAAGGGAGGATTCTAGGTGACATAGAAAACACTGGTGACACAAAACTTTAATGCCCCTGTATGCGATTTGGTTTCTTATTTATTGATGGGAACAAATAATTATTGTGTCAATAAATATATATTGGTAATATACTTA
Organism: Lepilemur ruficaudatus; assembly: GCA_963574885.1. Classification (NCBI taxonomy): domain Eukaryota; kingdom Metazoa; phylum Chordata; class Mammalia; order Primates; family Lepilemuridae; genus Lepilemur; species Lepilemur ruficaudatus. Next base: position 3,000 of record CAUYRT010090416.1, on the reverse strand, counting down.
GTAAATAATATAATCACTGTCAATTTTATATATATAATTTAATATGTATATGTTAAACTAAATTAATATTAATTTGAATATTAAAACTGGCAAACTAATCAGTAATAATTTTTATTACCATTTCATGTCAGACTCTTGGGGCCTAATATATGCAGAAATTTTTTCTAGAGAATATATTTGTTTTAATTTATCTTTATTGCCTTATTCATTTCTCTTATGATCAACTGAAAAGGGATTCTCTTACAAAATGAGTGATGGGAGTGAGCTAGCGCCTCCAGATTGAAAGGGAACACCATGAAGCTGGAATTTGCAGTTTTGACATTGTCAGGAATCAGAGTCAAGTGGTTAACCAGTGATTATGTGCCACATAAGAAATATTCCCTGGTTTAGAAGTCTTGAAACAGGGGCTGATATGTAGATTTGTCAAAATAAAATTATTGATTTGTAGTTATAAGACTCTGATTTTAGAGATTTATGGACTACATATGCAACTTAGGATATACTTGTAAAAGTCTAACCACCATACAGTAGTATGTTTAAAGACAGTAATTCCTTTTTTGGTATTATGACAGATTTAGTTGTCCTTTGAAAAATGGATTGATTTAACTATTTGTGAGCTTTCAGGGACAATGTTGCTAAATTGAGGCCATATATTGCAAATATCATGTAACCAGCTTGTTCTATAACAAGTTGAATTCTTATAAATGATCTGCGTGCGTATTTGCTTTTATTGTGTAGTTTCCCAGCATGCATGTTAGATCAGTACAGTTATGTACATAATAAACTCTGATGTAACTATATAAAAGAATTCTGCCTATCTATGTGTTTGGAATTATATAGGAAAGTCAAAATAAAGTGTCTTTCACATAAGAGAAATAAAATACTTGCATAACACTTTCTTAAAAACATGACAGCCTTTAGAGAAAGAAAGGGTTTAGCTAATTAATTAAAGCAGGTGTTGAATTGACCCAACAGCAACACAACCTGAGGATCATTTAGCCCAGCCTCCTCTCTGCCAGGGGAACAAGCACAATCTAGATAAAAATGGTAACCTGGCAAAAGTAAAATGCAATCTTCTAACTCACAGACCAATTTCATTCTGCATATACCACGCATTCTGCATTACCACCTAATGATCACAGATACTCTAGAGCTATTGTGAATCCTGACTTCTACAGTTGAGAGCAATCAGTGGACATGACACCATGATGTGAAGAACTCCTGCTTCATCACATACAAAACTTTCCACATTGGGCAAAATACAATAATAAGATTTGAAGTGAGCTATGTTATCTTCCTATCAGAGAATTAAAATTTAATTTGAATTAAGTAGGAAATTAGAGTGTGAAGACATCCAGCATTAGCATTTGCTTAGCTTAAATAAACAAACTCTTAAAGCTAAGTAATTAATTAGTTCAGCTATTTTAAAATATCAATAAAGCAGCTAAAAGTTTTACTAGCTGTTAGCAAATAAAAGCTAAGGAGGCTTTTTTTAAAAAAAATAATCTGTTTTATAATTATTATCCATTATTGAAATCTTCCAGGGGAGAGATGATGAGTTCTAGAGGGTAAACCATGTTTAGGAAATATTAATACAACAGAGGCAGAAAGTACAAGACTTTAGGGCAGCTACATGCCCTACCCAAAGATCCCTTGAAGTATCTTGTTTAAGTTGATTGCTATTTAGAATGCAGCCCAGGGATTTTCAAATTGCAGCTTGCAACCCCTCAGTGCCATGTGAAAGCAATTCAATGGGTCACAGCCAGCATATTAAAAATGAAATAGACTAGGAAATATAAAAGGGCATCACATGTACCAGGAAGAGTGCTATTCTGTGGAACTTCTATTTCAGTTGTACATATGTACGTGTGATGTTCATGTGTGTTTTTTACAGTGGGAAATCATCAAAAAAGTTTGAAAAACACACACATAGCTGTTACCTGAAATAGAAGTGAAAGGTGGAAAGATGTAGAGTCCAGTTAAATTGAAATCGACCCTTCAAAAATGCCAGCGAGACCGCCAAGTAAAATATTTGTCCCCTTTACACTGGACTTCAGGCGCAGAATGTCAAGTTAATTCTCCTCCTTGATTTGTAGCGTGTTATCATTATCATCCTGAGGGAAGTTTTTTTAAGTTTTATTTTATTTTTAATTGACAAATAATAATTGTATATATTTATGGGGTGCAATGTGTTGTTTTTATACATGTATGCATTGTGTAAGGATCAAATCAGGCTAATTAACATATATTTCACCTCAAATGTTCATCATTTCTTTGTGGTGAGAATGTTTAAAATCCTCTCCTTCAGCTATTTTGAAATATACAGTACATTATTATTAATGTACTCAATGTGCTGTGCCATTGAACACCAGAAATTATTCCTCCTATCTGTTAGCTGACTCTGAGTAGAGGTTTTTCCAGGTTCTTGGTGATAGTTGGAAGAAAAGAATTTCAGGATGCAACATGTAAACCAAGCAAAGCAGCTTTTGTTTTATTGAAAGTGAGAGCAGGCAGGCTGGAAAAGAGCAGCTGTCCTGGGAAGATGTGGTTTTTGGTCTTTGAAGTATTACTAATTGAGGGGAGGGATATTCAACACCAAGGGATTGGCTTTTACTAAGAATCTGAGTAGTAATTCCTAGAATTTTGTACCCTCCCATTTTCATACTTTACACAGTTCTTTCAGAGCTGTCATGGCAATTTCGAAGGTAGAGAAATTTCTGCACAGCCAAAGAAACTGTTACGAGAGCAAACTGACAACCTACAGAATGGGAGAAAATTTTTGCAAGCTACACATCCGATAAAGGGCTGATAACTAGAATCTATTTAGAACTAAGGAAAATCAGCAAATAAAAATCGAACAATCCTATCAAAAAGTGGGCAAAGGACATGAACAGAAACTTTTCAAAAGAAGACAGAATAATGGCCAAGAAACATATGAAAAAATGCTCAACATCTCTAATTGTCAGGGAAATGCAAATCAAAATCACAATGAGATATCAC
>CAUYRT010090412.1:0-27019 GCA_963574885.1 Lepilemur ruficaudatus | reverse complement strand
TCTTCTGTCTGTATATTTTCATATAGCCTGTCTTGAAGCTCACTAATTCTTTCTTCTGCTTTGTAGATTCACTTGAGAGTTTAATGCATTTTTCAGTTTATCTATTGAATTCTTAAGCTCTAGAATGTCTGCTTGATTTTTTAAAAATTATTTCAATCTTTTTGTGAAATTTCTCCAATGAGCTTATGAATTCCTTCTCTGTGATGTCTTGGAGTTCATTGAGCTTATTCAGGACAGCTATTTTGAATTCTTTCTCTGAAATCTCACCTATCTCCATCACTAGAGGTTTGGTCACTGGTATCTTATTTAGTTCATTTGGTGAAGTATGTCTTTCTGGATGTTCTTGATGTTTGTGGATGTTCATCGAGGTCTAGGCATTGAAGAATTACTTATTTACTTTAATCTTTGTAGTTTGGGCTTGTTTGAATCCATATTTCTTGAGAAAGCTTTCTAGATATTCAAACGGAATTTAGTGATGTGTTCTAAGTCTTTGGTCACTGTAGCCATATCAGCACTGGTTGTACCCCAAGCCTAGTAATATTGTGACTCTTGTGGACTCCTGGTGGTACTGCCTTGGTGGACTTGGCAAGATACTTGAGAATTTCCTAGATTACCAGTCAACATCTCTCACTGTCTTCCTTCACATCTGTTCTGGGATTCTGGGGTTGGGGGAGGAGAGTTGTGGGCACTTCCTCATGGCTACCAACACCAGATCTCACCTGAAGCCAGCCTAGGGTCAGCCAAAGCCAGTGGTGACTTTTGCCTGGCTACCTCTGATGTTTATTCAAAGCCAAAGGGCTCTTTAGTCAGCAGGTGATGAATCCTATCAGGACTAGGTTCTTCCCTTCAAGGCAGCATGTTTCCTTCTGGCCCAGGATGGGTCCAGAAATGTCATCCAGAAACTAAACCCTGGATTCAGGAGCTTCAGGAGTTTGCTTTGTACTTTATTTATTTATTTATTTTTTACTGTGGCTGAACTGGTACCCAAGTTACAAAACAGTTTCCTCTGAACTCTTCCCTTTCCTTTCCCAAGTGGAAGAAGACTCTCCCTTAGCTGCATTGCCTATGCTTGGGGATGGGTGACACAGACACTGACTTGACTGCCATTGCTGGTGTCTCACTGGGTCACATGTACCACTGGCTCTAAGACAGCACAGCCACAGGAATTGCTTCAGTACTGCAGTCTTTGTGGCACAACTATCTTACAAATTGAGTCCAGGCCCCAGACTGGTTTTTTTAAGCCAGTGATGGAGCTAGCCAGAATTCAAGTTTTGGGGTGGATTTCCTTCAGGCTGGGCTGGTCAAAATGCTTCTTCTATGGTCACTAGCAAAATTCTGCCCTTTGCTGTGTTTCCCTATGACAGGGCAGCCCTGAGTTTCAATGCAAAGCCCCACAATCATTTCATTCTCCTTCCCCTGGGCACAAAGATTCTCTCTTCACTAGGCATGCTTATGTGGCACTGCCAGGGGTTGGGGGAGCAGTGGCATAAGCAATGCAAGATTGTCTTTTCTGCCCTCTTTAGTGCCTCTTTCCTTGATATAATGTTAAAACCATATAGTATGATTACTTATCTAATTTTTGGTTCTTCTGAAGGTGCTTGTTTGGGTGGATAGTTGTTGAATTAGGTATTTCTGCAGTGGGACAATAAATGGATGTTTCTATTTGGTTACTACTTTACCCCTTCCAGTTCTATATATTGTTACATAATCATCCAATACACACTAACAGCTACCAACTTAAGGAAAGATTACATGTTTTTTTTTTTAACTCAAGAGCATTTATTTCCATTTGAAGGAGATGCCAAATTTTAATTAAATAATTCCATGTTTGGAGATATTTAGGTATTTTTTTCCATTTTTAAAAGGGTATCTTGTGTTTAAATTATACTTCTATGTAGATTGAAATAAAATTTTCAAAGGTTGCCAAAACAACATGAAATCTCCATATTATCCTGTTTAATTAATTTTTGGTAAAGTATTGTGCTAAATTTAAATAAAACATTAGATTAAATTCTATTTTGTAGATAAAACTGTGTGAAAAAACCTAGCAACTGAGAAATTGTTATGCATTAAGTTAACATCATTGGCTAATTGAAAAGAGACAGAGAGACTCCATTCTTCCATCTTGCTTAGACCTTCAACTACTGTTCATTCACCTGTAGAAGAGACCATCAAAGACTTAGCAATGTCTGTACACATTGAAAAGTAGAAAACTAGGGTTACTAGACAGAGTAAGGTGGGGATGATGTAAATAAAAAAGGATCATTTCAAAGTTGTATAATGAATAGTGGGTCCCTTCCACTGTCTTGTCCATAGGTCCATTCCATGAGTCAAAATTATAACACACAGGTAAACATTCTGAAGTTAATTCTTGAATAAATGAGTCACTTTAGAGTAATGGTATAGAGATACTGATAACTGAGGATCAATTAGTCATTAATTGGAATCCAAAATATCACCATACTTCTGAATAACACTGGAGTGTAAGAATTGGGGCAAAGGGCTCAAAATGCTGATGGCAACAATATTTCCTAGAAAATATTTTTCTTGCATAATGTACAAAGTTAAAACTACCCATTAATAGTGCAGAGGTAATAAAGACTTTAACAATTAGAACAATTTACCTTTCAATCCCACAATCTTAGAATTTATTATAATATAGTCTTCACCAAACAAGAAAGAAGGCAACATGAGATTTAGGAACCAGGAGCTAAAATTGAGGAGAAGAATTGTAGAACATTCCTGATCAACAGCTGTACACTACGCCTATACAGCAATACATCTAGACTTAAGCCAAATAGAGACAAAAGTAAAATCTCTACAAGAAATAATAAAAATATAACTTAGAGCAAATTTGGAATACTTTCCACTTGAAAACATTGTTTATAAGTATGCAACAATTCATTAGTTTGTATTTTTGAACAATAAAGAAATAGGTGCATAAAAAATTAAACAAATAAAAAATAGTTAAATAATTTTTGACAGTAGAAAACATGAAAATTTCTATAATAAAGGAAATGTAATTGGACTATACTACTAGTCTCAGCAGTGAGGTTATTTTACATTAATACTATCAAGTTCAGCAAAAATTGCAATGTAAATAACATTAGAAGTTAAGGATATAGTGAAGCTGACAGACGGAAGGGAACAATGTTAAATTCTCAGGTAGGATAAGGGAATCAATCATAAGATACAGCAGTGAGACACCTATATGGCCTAGGATTAAATAGCAGTTCTCAAAAAATTTAAAACAAAGTAATAAAAGGTTTTCAGTGGTGTGTGTCACTTTAAGATTATAGAATCTTTGCCAATAGTGAACATAAAAAGTGACCTAGAGATAGGCTAAACACTCCCTTCATCTTCTAATTAGAGTGGGGATTGTTTTTCAACTTGAGATCCAAATTGTTGCACCTGAATTTTCAACTGCAGCCAGAAAGCATTATTTTAATACAAAAATACATTAAAATTGTATTACTTTCTTTTACATGAACCAATATATTTTTATGTATTTATACAGATGTAGTGAATGTAAATAGTACTGTTTTGAAACAAGAAAGTGCCTTATAATTCATAAGTACATACAAAATGTTAATAAATATATGGAGAAAACTGTAATTATAAAAGTACCAATAATAACTATAAAAGAAACAGATTTCTGTTTCTCACATAAAATGCAGCGGGAAAGCCTTATTTTAAAAATGTTACATTATAAAATAAGTTTACCTTATTATAATTAATAAAATATAATTAATAGAATGCATAAAATATATATTGTGGATATGCATACTAAAATATTATAAACTAGGTTCTTATAGCAGTAGCTCTAAATTTAGTAAAATTTCATTAGTCTGTATATGTGTCAGCTAAATAATTTGCATACTTAGAAGTCCCTGAATACTCATAAACATGATCAACTGTAATGCCTGAAATGATTCTAAAAGCAAAACCATATTAAGAGAACATTATGAACCTGGCCCAAAACCCACAAGAGTAGCTCTATGCCATGCTATTGCTGAGCCCCAACCTTTGACAAATTTGCATTATCACACTCCAGATGAAAAACATTACTTATTTGAAACTGGCTAATTAAATATGGATTTCAGCTTTGCAGAGATGGTGGGGTTGCTACATCTGAATGTAATTCCATGTGCTATAGAGAGTGAGGGAGAGAAGGAAGCAGAAAGAAGGTAAGTGTCAAACATTTCTCATAAAATTAAAATAAAGATTTCTTTATCTCTCTATAGGTTTAGCTTAATATTCAGTTTATATTTGGATGAATTCCCAGTATGTGTAATTAAAATAGTGAAGCTTGAGCATATGTGCTTCTTTAGAGCAGAAACCAAAGGAAATCACCTAATCAAGACTGTTTTTAATAATTTAATGCTAAACATTTCTCAAAATTGTCAGGAATTTATTAGTAATGCATTGCTGTAAATAGAGAACTTGGAATTGAATGGATAATCATAGTTAAAAATACATTTCTGCTCAATTGGATGATTGCTTTCACATTTACATATTTATTAATCATTTACTATGTACCAGGAGTGGTTATTGGCCCTTTGGTTAGGGCAGTAAGCAAAATCAGAACAATTCTTAACCTCATAGAACTTGTAGTCTATCAGGTCTATGGTATAGAACAGAAATCACTAACAAATATTTTGAAACCAACTCAGTAAACCTCAGGACCAATACAGGTTATCCATTCTAAGGCAAAATACTTTTTTTGAAATATGATTTTATTTATTTATTTATTTATTTATTCATATTTCAGAATATTATGGGGGTGCAAACATTTTGGTTACATAATTTGCTTTTCCCACACGTAGAAAACTGAAATAGGATCCGCAACTCTCACCACTCACAAAAATTAGTTCACGTTGTATAACAGACTTAAACCCAAGGCATGAAACTGTAAGAATTCTAGAGCAAAATGTTGGAAAAACTCTATAGATATCAGCCTGGGCAGAGAATTTATGAAGAAGACCCCCAAAACAATCACAGCAACAACAAAAATAAATAAATGGGACCTGATCAAACTAAAAAGCTTGTGCACAGCCAAGGAAACAATCAATAGAGCAAACAGAGAACCTATAGAAAGGGAGAAAATATTTGTATGCGAAAAGGGTTAAATTCTTAAATCTTTGTTTGTCTGCATTACCTGAGCCAAATGGTTAAATATAAACTATTAGTGTCTCATTTTACATGAATTTTAATCTCAATTATCTGATACCTAATCAACTTTTTAAAGATTCTTGAGAAAATTATAAATACACTTTTGCTCCCTTATTAAAATAATATGATTGATGTAACTAATCACAATTATATTTTCTCTGCCTTTGTCATCCAAGTTACTCAAAAATAAATTTGTTTAGTTTCAGAAAGCATAACAGTCAAGATTCTGAAAATAATTCTCTTCCTACTGACAATTTGGTAATTATAATACAAAATTGGACAAGAAAAACAATGAAAATATAATTTTATGTCAATAGAAAAAGTATTACATCTAATTATATTTAAATGTAAAAGTAAATTTAAGAGAATTGTTGTATTTTTAGATTTTTTTTTTAACCACATGAAAAGTTTCTTAAATGACACCTCCAAGGCAGTGGTTCTTAAGGGAGGGGAGAAAAGTTCCCTCTCAGGGGACATTTGATAATATCTAGAGACTTTTTGGTTGTCACAACAGAAGTGGGAAGGGAAATACTACTAGATTCTAGTGAGTAGAAGCCAGGGATGTTGCTAAACACCCTATATTGAACAAGATAGTTCCAAAATAAAGAATTATTTGACCCAAAATGTCAGGAGTGCTCAGTTCGGGAAATCCCATACTAAGATCATGAAAACTTTTAAATTGGACAAATAATTACAATTACATACTTAAATTATACATAATACCTTTTAGCATAATGATATATACTATGAGAATAGCATTCTCTCACATTCTTACATGCCTCAATTTTTAATTATATTATTTTTCATCTTATGGTAATTAATTACAGTATATAATTGAATTTTTAATTAAAATATATCATAATGTCCCCCAAAGTGTTTAATCTTGGTTCTATATATAAATGGTTTAAATATTTACTCTCTATTTTTATAACCTGGTATAGACTTACTGAGTTATTAATATTTAATTTGATTCTTTTTATTTGGCTGGATTGCATAATCAAATTTTTATTGTCTCCCAATCGCCATGAGGACCTGAAGCTTATCTTATTAGAGCATTTTGATCAATCATATTTGTTTTTAAATAATATCTTTTCCCAGCATAATCTTGAAGAAAAATTTCCTTAAGTAGAAGATAATGATTCTTTGTCTTCTCAAATTAAATGTTACCTTGGTGAATCAGACCATAAATCGGAACTTTTCTCCCTTAAGGAAGCACTTTTTTTCTGTCTGCATACTTGTAAAATTATTTCTTGACCTATACATTTTAATAATACAATCAGAAAATCTTTTTTTAATCACTCTGTGATTAAGTGTTTTCAAATGGTTTGTCCTTCTATTTATAAAATTAGCTCTTATTGCAAAGAACCATTTTTCTATTAAATATTTAAATAATATCCTATTTCTCCTTCAGCTGGGTTTTCTACTTTCAGAACATGTTATTGTATTTTTGGGTAATCTCTGTCTTCCTGCTCTTTAATTGCTCTGTCATTGCTTAGACATGTTTGTGATTTTCTTCTGTATTCTTTTTTATACCAAGATGTTACTCTCTATTAGAAATTTCATTTTCTGTCTTATCAATTTTTTCATGTGGTTCAAAATTATTCTTTAAAAATATTTTGATTTTCATTTTTTCAGCTCTGGAACATATTTTATTTCATTTGGTTTTTTGTTACTTGCATTTTAATTTATATTTATTAAATAAATATTTTTAATATAAAGGATACATTATTTTACTGCCTAATCCCTGCCACTCCAAATTATACCTCATATTTGGTGCTTCATATCTCCTTCCAATATAATACTGCTCTTTTCTAGAGCAGAGTTGCATACTTGTAAAGCTATTGACAGTGTCTTTGCTTATAAATGCTCTGCCCTGATTAGATGTAGGGTGGCCAATGCTTCTCAAACTATGTTAAAGACCAATATTTCTTTTTTCTTTTACTTTTTTTATTTCTAATCCATTGTGGGCTGATACTTGGTACTTCCATGAATAACATGTCCAGACATCATGCTCCATATGACAAACCACACACCTTCAATGTCACTTGACCTGGTCTATACCCTATTAAATGAGATGAGCCCACTGATAAAGCCTGGATAATTCAACAGTGTCAAATATCGATCAAAGTTTTAAAATATTTCCTCTGTCATAAAATGTCTTGTGTTCTTTTGGGTAGATGCCTAATAATGCTATTGCTGGATCAGATGGTAATTCTAATTTTAGCTCTTTGAGGAATCTCCAAATTCTTTTCCACAAAGGTTGCACTAATTTGCAGTCCCACCAACAGTGTAAGAGTGTCCCTATCTCTCCACATCCTCACCAGCATTTATTGTTTTGGGATTTTTTGATAGAGAAAAACTTGGAAATCTTTACTTATCACTATTTAAAGATCAGTTTCCAGCAACATTCTACATTCCTTTGAGAGCTGAATTTCTGCCATCAGCTTGTCCACTCCTACCCATTATCTTTCCATTAGATCTTTTTCTTTCCCTCCATCTGCTTTGCTGCCCACCTTCTTGCTCTCCTCACTCTTCATTCATTCTATCTTATGCTGCTCTGGCTCAAAATTCTCTCTAAAACCAAGGACAGCAGCTAATATTTGGTAGATTCTCAATAAATGAGCCAATGGAAATTCTAAAAAAACCTACACATTTTGTAAATTAACACCTGTTTTTCCAAGTAAAAACTGATATCACACTGTACCTTAAAATATAAAATTTCATGAGACTGGACCACCACTCTGGCATATCTTTGAATAAATATAATAGTTTTAAAAATACTAGTGCTTAGAGCAATGTTACTTTCCTTTCGGTATTTTCAATTTTATAACTTTAATAATATTAACATGAAAAGAGGCACACTCTTAGAAATATATTTTCTTACAAAGAAAAAAATACAAGTTTATATTTCTTATTTGAGAAAGTTATTTTTTGCCTTTTACTCCATAATTTTTCTGTAACATTTAAGAAAATGCATCCTGGTTCATCGTATAAGATTACTGAATATCTTGAAAGTTATACCTGTCTTCTGCTCAGATAGGGGGAAAGAATTGAATTCTCTCAAGTATTATGTAAGTCACAAAATGTGAGACCTGTTTAAATTTGGAGTCAAGATACTGTTTGAACAGAATTTACCTGAGGGGAGAGAAGGAAGTCATATTTATTTAAAAAATTAATATACAATCTAATATCTAAATAGCATAAAGGGAAAACTTTCACAACCCTAATAAATCCTATTGAGCTTCTAGGTTAAGATGGTAGATTGATAAATGTGTCTACTTTTGCTCTTTCTCCAAGCCTTGCTAAAATTACAGATGAGTCTGCTTTTGTTTTCTAAAGACCTAAACTCACTATGGGGAGAACTGAATGGGGAAGAGACAACAGCAAGAAACATTAGGAAATTCAAAAGCAGATGACAAGCAGTAAAGGACGTGGCCAATCCAAGAAAGTCAGATTCAAACCAGCAGTGGGGAAAACTAAGAATCATGCTAATTTTATACAGAAAGATTCATGTATGACTGGAATTGGGGATGAAGGGAGGGACTGAAAAAGGCAGTTTGAACCCCTTCCCTATTCCACGCTATTGAATATTTACCCCTCTGTCTCCCCAGCAAAATTCTAGAGATTATTTTCTGAAGAGGTTAAAATAGCCTTTGCACTGGGATCTTTTAGACTCAGTTAAGGGGTGGGGCATATTTTACTGACAACAAGGGGATTAAGCAAATGTGTAGATACTTAATCAAAAATGTGAAGACTCCCAGTCACCCTACCTTCCACCCCTCCCTCCCAGATCCATACCTTCCAGGCAAAAATTTGAAAGACATTTCTCCAGGAAAGTTAATTAGTGCAAGAGGATAGAGTTGCTTCCTCTCATAGGTCTTAAATCCCTAACTTTAATTCTAGACAGTACCAGAGGATGAATAAAAGGAATGCTGGGTTGTTAGAGGATGCCACAGGCTTCATGTTAATAATGTAACACAGTTTGCGTGACTTTAAGGATGGCCTTTCCCCAAGGATAAATCATGTTTTGAAACCATAAAGCCTGACTTCTCTGCCCTGGTATAGCAGGAGGCAGTGACAGAGACGCTTTGCTGTATTGGGAACTGTTCACAAGCAACTAGAGTAAAACATGTTCCACGTCTTCAGTTTAGGCTAGAAGAAGTGCCAAACGGTCTTTATGCCACGGGGCACCTGCCAAGGCTCAGAAATGGCTACACCAGGTTTTACGGAAGTAATTTTTCCAACCCCCTGTATTTTCTAGGAATTTATTAAGCTACTATTAGTCTATACAAGAATTTCCAAATCCTGTCTAATTATGTGAATCTCTAACTGTGGCCAGACCCACCCGCCTGGTCTCATCTGTGCTAGCAGTGCCATCCAAAAGTGCTTGTCACTCTTCCCATATATCATTCCTATTTCTACTATGCCGCTACCATAATCCTTGAATAGTCCCCTATTCATGGGGTACACACTTGTATTGACTATATTCCAAAGCTGGACCAACTCCCATTCAAAACCAATTTCCCTTGTGTGTCCTTGAGCAATTTATCTGACCTCTGTATTTTTAAAAAATGAAATGGAGAATATAATAATCAATCAAACCATCCTGGGGATACAAAATAAGAAAACATCTGTATTTATTAGGGTGTAGTAAATAGTAAGTACTCATCAAAGTTGAGCTATGATGATGCTTCTTGTGAATAAAACAGTATTTGAAGAACACAAGAAAACGGAGTATTTAGTGGCACTTCAGAAGAGATAGAGAATGTACTATTTTTCCTCTTATTATTTTTAACTATACAGCTATTTAAAAATCTGTATGTGGGATACAGCATGTACTACTACCACATGGGTGTCTCCTGCTGGTAAATGCTTCATGCCAGCTGTGACCCCCATTCTCACAGGTCCCACTACAAACAAGCTAAAATACCTGCAATGAAAGAAACGTGACATAGATGGAACCAAGGAATAGACTATAAAACTGCTAAATTTAACCCTCAGAAATACATTATGGTGTTTGAAGAAAAACTCTTAAAGCAGAAATGGGAGTAAAATGGAAGTAAAAAATAGTTTTCATCCATTTAAAAACAATTGGAGATTTATCACAGTCTGTATGAAGTGAAATTTAGCTCATTCTGAGTTCAGTTCAAGCACAAGAGATTATCAGTCTAAAATTCAGTTTTACTACCCCACCTTTTACTGCATTTTCAACACACAATATTCCTGTTTCATGGATGCCTTTGACAGTGATACCCATAGACTGTGAAAATGCTGGGCTCTTTAGATTTTGCAAAACAAGAAGTGTGTCTATTTTCTAATGAGTAACACTCTATGGAGTCATAAATCCTCTTCTAACACCCTTGCTACAGCTTATGTTACCCTCGAAGTCCCTGCTTTAGCAGAATCTTCTTTTTCAAAGTACCTCAACAGTAAGATATCAAGTCCTTGGGGAGGAAGACACATGTAGCAGGAAAAACTGCAATGAAGTCTATAACTTCGCCATCTGTCGGGTGACATGCTCCAACTTTTCCATCTTGTTCTACTTCCCAAGCCATTTCCCTTCTTTCCCAGTCTGGACCCAATCATTCATTTCAATACATTTTTTTTTTAATTTCAGCTTTCAGCATATTATGGGGGTACAAATGTTAAGGTCATGTATATTGCCCTTGCTCCCCCTTCCCCCTCGAGTCAGAGCTTCAAGCATGACCATCTCCCAGACGGTGCGCCTCACACTCATTATGTGTGTATATACTCATCCCCTCCCCCCTCTCCCGTCTGCCTGACACCCGATAAATGTTGTTCCTATATGTCCACTTAGGTGTTGATTCAGTGAAACCAATTTACTGGTGATCTTTCTAGTAGTTTCAATTCTGCTGCAAATTCCTTTCCAGCGAAAGACTAGAAATATACACACATTCCTAGTTAACTGCCTCTTATATATACGTATATATACATACTATATATCCGTATATAGTAAATATACATATATTCCCAGTTGACTATCTTTTATATATCTAGATCTATTTCTCTACCCAATCATTGTCTTCTCAATCCTGCTAATATTTCACAGATAGCACTATCTGGCAAATAGAAGCTATTAGGCATTTACTTCCCAAACCTTCCATTTATTTATATATTTCCTTACTCCTTTAGAGTGAAAGAGAGATTTCTTCCTCTTTTCCATGGTTCCTAGAAAAAGGAGTTCTTTTATGCCTCTGTGTTAAATGATAGCTTTTTTTAATTTGTTCTTATCACAATTATTATACTTACCTTTAAAAATATAGTGAGCTTACTATATACATATTAGAAATACTGATAATTTAGATTTGATTTATAACATTATTGCATTTTTTATATTCATCCTATATTTTATTTTCATTTTTTTCCCATTTTCTAACTTATTTATCCCCTCTAAAATAGTTTCATATACTGATATGAAAATTAGAATCTCTTGGATTCTACTTCCATTATTGTAAAGATCTCTTAGAAATTTAAAAATGCATTAGATAATTCTCTTTGCAGCAACGTATGGCATTAATACTTTTAACTTCTTCCTGAACATTTTAGACCATTTTAACTCTGATCTCCAACCTTTACATAATATCTGTGTAGGGTGATCACTTCAAATACTCTTTTTGTTGTCATTGTTGCTGTTCTGTCAAGGCTTATTTGAATGCACCAACATTATTTTCTAATTTCTTTGCTCACTATTGCTTATTGCATCTTAATTTTTCTTTTGGAGTAACATTTCCGATTATTCTATTTGAAATGCATCTGTTTAATAGGCTATAGACTTGGGATCTCTATTTCTTAAAGGTAACCTTAATTTAACCAAGACTCCAGAGAAAAGTTCCTTTAAGCTAGTCCATGGAAGTATTTCCAGTTGCCTTTTAAAGGCACAACTCTCTGCTTTTCCAAGGATCTTAGCTCCAGCTCCCCTGACTATATCTCTTCTTAATGATCTATGGGTATTAAAATTAAAATCTTAGTGTTCAACATTTAAGATGTACATATGGGAGGTGGTGGCTAACAAGAGCTTAAGCTTATGCTTACCCGTTTTTCTTTTAAATTTTTTTTTTATTTCAGCGTATTGCAGGGGTACAAATTTAGGTTACATACATTGCCTTTGCCCCACCCGAGTCAGAGCTTCAAGCATGTCCGTCCCCCAGACAGTGTACACTGCACCCATTAGGTGTGTATATACCCCATCCCCCCTCCCCACTCCCTGCTGCCTGACACCCGATGAATGCATTACTATATGTGCACTTAAGTGTTGATCAGTTAATACCAATTTGATGGTGAGTACATGTCTCCCCACCTCGTTTTTTGAGTTTTTTCTTTGTTTATTCCTGGTTCGTTCTAAGTTCTTTTAATTTTATTCATTCAATTACTACATATTAAATATATACTAAGTATATATACACATTAATATATGCTGTGATAAATTCTGGATGTAAATCAAAAAATAAGGCAAATTTCATACTTTCATACAACTTACACTCTGTTATAGCTATAGAGATAGGAAATATATGAACAAACGAAGTAGATAATCCAAGAAGCGATAACATCTAAAAGGAAAATAAAACCAGATCTTGTAATATAGAGAGACTAGTTAGAGGAAGTCTTTACACTTGGATGGCTAAGAAAGGCTTCTGCGAGTCTTAGCTCATTCATTTGAGCAGGGACTAGAAGGAATAGCCATGTAAACTCACGTAGGTTTATTTTTGTATGTTTTTCGGTTTTTCTTTCCCTTCTCGCTAACTCTATCTCATGATTGGCTATAGGTTTTTATTCTCCTTTTACAATTTCATTCTGTACCTCCTCATGTCTTCATCTTCAACCTAAAATTTACACAAACATTCAAAGATCTCAAAAACATTTGTCTCCATTAAGTTACTGCTTATGAGCATCTTTATTTTTCATCTGCTATTCTTTTGTCCACATGTTTTAATAAAAGTTTTTTTTTTTCCATTTCACTGTTTAGTGAAGTTACTGAGACAAAAGTCAACGATAAATTGAGAACTGACAAAACTAGTATCTTTTTAATGGTCTTTATTAAGGTGTCTTCAAGTAAAACCATTTGTTGATGACTCACTGAAATTCCCGTGACTGTGGCCCAGCATCCTTCTTTGTATGTTACAGTTTTCTTGTCACCTGAATGCTCTTTCTTTATAAAATTCTATTTTCTCTGCTCACTTTTTCAAAGCTTCTGTTTCTCATGGCTTTGTTCTTCATTGTTTTTCCTTCTAGATGTAGATTGTGTCTATAAATACTACCGATTTGATTATTTATACCACTCTATGGTGAGAAAAGTCAAGAGGCTTTTCATGCCGCTTATCAAGCTGATATCATAACATAGCTCTTAGTTCAGGTTTCTTTCCATGATAGGCTGTTTTCCATATAAATGTATTGATACTTTAAATCATGTGAAAAATTGAATTTCTAATGGAAATATATTAATATTTCTCTCAAACGTGTTTCCTATCACGTTTGTCATAATAATGTCATATTTGTCATAATAATGCAAATATTATTAATCTTCACTTTCAGAATCAATCTATATAACAAGGCATAAATGACTTAATTGTAATTATGAAAAAGAATGTATATGCTGCCTATTTAACTATGTAAATAGAAATGTAATGAAGATTGGGGTTGTGAATGACATGTAGAACAGGGGGCAGTAAAAGACAGAGGAAAGGGTAGGGGGTGTGTTTTCTCACCATACATGATGGGAAGTTGAAATACAGTTAGCATATATAAAATAAGAAATAAATTATCAATAAAATAATATCATCAAGAACTACAAATATAAATAATTAAAATACAAACATATAAACATATCAAAAGTAGAAAATAGGAAAGAAAGGAAGATGAAAAGTCAAATAAGTGACCTAAATCTTCATTTGTAGGAAAAAAATCAATAAATTACATTTTAAAGAAAAAAGTATATTGTTTAGAGATATGAAAATAATCAGACATAAAATCCAAGTTAAAATCCCCTGTCCCCCCATAGAGATGACTGCTTTTTATAAATTCTTATTATTCATTGATTTTACCTTGCATTCTTTCTTTTTCTCTCTCTCTCTATATATATATTACACACACATATATGCATGCTTATTTACATGTATATATGCATATATCATATGTAGAATATAGTATACCACATAATAAATATATTAGGATTTTTGTATATGTGAAAATGTGTGTATGTATGTGTGTGTGTTTAATATTGACTGTTTTGCATCAAATTTCCTATATAATTGATACTTTTCAATACATAAATTTATGTTTAGTTATATATAAGGGAAATTTTCTTGATTTGTATTTTAAGATATTAATTGTTTTATTATTCCTGAACATATTCTTCAAAGTTTCCAAATATATATATGTAGAATCTTTGCTTCTCCTCTATTGCAACCTCTTTTTCTCTGACCCTTTTCTTGTTTCTTTATCTTTATCTCACAGACATTCTCTTATCTCAGAGTCATTCTCTGGTTAATGTACTGCTATTCTTCTGTGACCTTTATGATATTTCTGTGTCATCTGTTCATTGTTGAATCCTTTATTTATATTTTATTAGAGTTTTTTACCCTTTAATATTTTTTCCTAAGTCTTATCCACTCATTGCATTCCTCACCTTTTTTTCTGTTTTTGGTTGATTTCTCTTTTTAATTTTTGATTTTCTCATCTAGATGTTTTTTTAAAAGTATATCTCCAATAGTTTATTTTTCTAAACTCATTTTGTTTGCAAGTGTTGTGTTACAGTTTTATTTTTCTGCTTCGTATATGATTTTTAGAGGAAAGTTTTCATCAGCTGAGTTGTTTTGATTCTCACTTTCTATATCTTCTTATAATAGTTTTGAGTGTAGTTAGTGTGAATCTTCCTCTTCTTGGCAGGCTTCTCATCAAAGAACTTCCATCATTATTATAAAGTATACTTTTCTTAGTGTATAGATTTTTGGTAGTGGTGGTGGGAAGGGGAAAGATAGGAATATATATTGTGGTTCTCTTTCATTGGCCTAGGATCCTTAGTATTTTCTATTTACTCCCCTTTTTACAATTTCTAGGATACTTCCAGTGTCACTGGTCCTGTATTTCCTTTTCCCTCAAAAGTGAAAAGTTCTCTAAAATTCCCAATTTCAATCTCATTTAATTTTAATCATTTTCCCTATAGTTGGCATTTTAAAATTTCTAGTTTTAACAGTTTCCTGTTTTCAGCATGTTAGCACTTAATGTCAGATATTCTTGTTTTGATTCAATTTTTTTGTGTGTTTACTACTTTTTCATATGTCTTTTCTCCATGGAGTGTTTTATTCATCTTAATCCCTGCTCTCCAGATCTGCAGAGTTATGGCAGTGACAGAATACCAGCAGTAGCTTTGTTGTAATTTGGTGTATATTTCTCTAGTTAAAGATAATTTGAAATTCACACTATTCTTTATACCTAAGTAATGTTGAAATCTGGCATCATATAGGATTTTAGGGGCTCTTTTTTGGCCTTACCTTTTTAAGTTTGTGTGGAATGATTTAAATTTAGGTAACTGCCACTATCCTAGAACCAACATAAAACCAAATTATATATTTTTCAAAAAATTATTACATATTTTATCATAGAGCATCAACAAAGTATAGAAGGTTTAAAATTGTAATTAAATTACCCACAATCTAACTACTAAAACATAGTTACCATTTACTACCATTGTAGTGTAGTTTTGTTTCCTATCACAGACATATGCGTGTCTATGTTATATATGTCTATATTATACATGCATGTGAGTATATGTGTGGAGAAAAAGAGAGTCAGAGAGAGACACAGAGAGAGAAAGAGACAGAGACAGAGACAGAAATTTCTTAGAATCTTTGCCTACAGAAACAGCCTTGGGTCAAAGTTGAATTATTCTGTGTATGAAAAGGAATGAGAAGGCATTTTGAATATATTGGCTGGGATTAGGAAAATGGCAAGACCTAAGAAGGAAAAATAAAAATGGATATCTAAAAAGGTATTCTTTATGAAATTCTATGTATAATATATTGTAAATTTAATTTTCTTACTTTCCAATGAAATCTGCAACAAAATCTTTACTGCTTATAATCTTTGGAAAGTGAATTTTCTTTCATGAAAATACAAAGTTGAACTGAGTTCTGTTACAAAGAGTAAGTTTGGTATAAAACAAAACAAAGGAGAAATACCCATAGGAGAACAGCCATACATCCATATATATGCTATAAAACTTAGGCTACTTTTTCCCTTTTCATTAAATATTCTGTCCTTCATTAAATACTGTTTTAAAATTCTTGACTTTATTTTCTGTAGTCTCTTCTTTGCATGGCTGGCCATCATTACTTTAATCATTCCACTTATTCTATTATTTGAATAATTCTGTAGTTATATAAAGAGTTTATCATTTCAGATTATTCCTTGGGATAGATTCCCTGAAGTGAACTATACATACAGAAACAGATGATATACATATCAAAGGTTTACATAGGTTTTTAGTTTACACATATTGCCAAATTCCTATAAGGCTTATGCCATTTGTGCTTTCACCACCATACACTGTACCAAGCCGATTGTAAAAGTTGTGACCAATTTTATAAATTTAAAAAGTATCTTATTTTAATTTTCTCAGGTTAAATATTTTTCAAATATGAATTGGTAATATTTTTCATGGGGAAAAATTGTTGAATAATCTGCTCATACACCTTGTCCATTATTCTACTAGAATGTTTATTTATTTATTTTTTTTTAGTTTTACAATGTCTCCAAATATTCTTTACATATAAGTGAAATCACATTTTTGTTATTTTTATGTATACCCAGTTATCTCTTTACTTTTCAATATTGTTTAGGGCATTCAATTGATATAAAGAATTTTTGAAGTAGTTCAATTTAATAATCCTTTTTAATGAGTTCTTTCTTTGTGTATAATTCTTTAGAAACTTTTCCCAATCAGTGAAAGATTCGTGTATATTTTCACCTTTAATTATGATTTTTAAATTAACATGTATTCCATTTAGGATATAATGGATGGTGACATAAATGAATGGTTTCCTAATTGATACTTGGTCTGCTCTAGGGTAACCTTCTGTTCTATGGTTTTTACAATGACACCAAGACTAAATTACTTTCATTGTTATAGTTTAGTATATTTTAGTATCTGGTAGGGCAAGCACTATATATTTCATTGCTTTTTGGCTAGCTCTATAAAATGACATTTTAAAACTATTACAAACTTTTTTATTACTTCTAGAATATACATACAATGTATGATTAATTCATGGCTATCATTAAGACATTGTAATTTCAAATACAGCTAGTTCCTATCTCTGAAGCAACAGACACCACTAATCCTGATTATACTACAAATCACTGTAACTAAAATTGTATAGCTATGGAAATCAGCCTTTCAGCTAGCTGCAAGAGTAGCATAATTTGGTTTACCAATTTCTTTGTGAAAACATGCTAATATGATACACAGAGCAGATTCCTGAGGAAAGCAAAGGTGAGAGAGTATAAAGTAATGTCTAAAATAATTCCTTGGCAGTTTAAAAGAAACTCTGCCACATTTATTTATTTATCAAAATCTCTAGAACTACACACCCATGATATTTTCATTCTATATTATTTACTTTCCCCTTACCACTTGATTTTTGGCAACTGACACTCAGAGAAACTTGAGGTTTCAATAATATGACCAATGTTTCTAACCATTATAAATATTGCACATCATTTTTCACATAATTACCTTGTGAAGTCTGTCATCTCCATCATGATCATACACATCTTCTTGGCCAGAACAATGATATCATTGCTTGTATCATCCCATATCTCAATCTCAGCATCCAGCTTACTTTTTACTTTCTTGAAATCAGCAACTTGCTCAGCAATCTTTTCTTTTTCTGCCTCAGGCAGTTGAGTCATCTTAGCCTGAAACATGTAATAATTACGTTTAAAATCATTCCACTATCTCGAAAGCATTTCAGGAAGAAGTGGACATTATCGGATACACATAAAACTTGCTTATTTAAAATCAGACACATTTCACAATTTCAGTTGTTTAAACAAAACTTTCCAGCTTTAAATTTTCACAGAAATCTGTTAATTTCTAATTATTTGCACTAGAACTATGTTACATTTGAGAATAAAAACGTAGAATTTGGTGCTTGAGCATACTTAAATCTGCTTTGGAAAATAAACATAGGCCTTTGCAAATTTCTAATGCACTAAAATTTTAAATTAATTCAAATTTAGTGTAATACATCACGTTTGTTAGAAAAGTGAATACAAAAAGGTAGAAATATAGCATAATTTGACTTGAAATGAGATTATGTCTACCTGTATATATATTTACATACATAATATAGATCTTCACATAAATGCTGAATATGCATTGGTAAGTAATAACAATATACATTTTAAAATCATATGTATATAAGAAGCACAAACATAAAATAATAAAGATGTAGGTATATTTTGTGAATATAAACAAATTCAGGTATATACGTGTGTACAAATGGTTATGAGGAAAGTATAAATGTATTATGGGCAGGGTTTAGTATGGACAGCCCTCCCTAATTAGCATACTGCATCTTGAGGTGGTATTCTCCCCTGCACAGTAAATATTAATATTTGTTAGCATGGTATTCTTTGGATGTGTCACATTTTGAACAGTATGAAAATTGTCCTCCAATTTTAATCTGGAATGCAGTGTTGACAGAAAACCATCTATACCACTAAACTACCATATTCACAACCTTAGCACTGGGGACCTATGAGTTTTTGTCAAAAAAAAAAAAAAGAATCTTGAAGTAAATGTGATTTAATAATCTCAAGGCCATAAAATTTCATGAGCCTAACCATGAAATTGTATTGTCTTGCAGTTATATTCTAATAGTAGAATAAGGACATAGGTCTCAGAGGGAACATTTGAAAAAGATAAATCATGTAGGTGGAATTTACTTATTAGATTATTCACCTAGAATACATGACACCTACAATGCCTATGTTTTTCCAGATGCTAGTCTCTAGCCTATAAATGGGAAAATAAGAAGAAATCACCTCAAAAAGCTTTTCAATATTCTGGATACTAGGTCCAGAATACTGAAAAAATACTTTCTTGAATCGGTAGTGTACAATAGCATAAAGCTTAAATATATGAAAGAATTAAAAGAATGGTCAATGAAAACTCCAACCAAAATATAAAAAATTAAAGAATCAATATCAATTGTCTGACGTTTACTCTCTATTTATAATAAGACTAACTCAGGGTCTAAAATAAATTGGTATTTATAAAAATCTAAAGATTAGTCATGACTCAATTTTAACATAGTAGAGAAAATAAAAAATGGTGTTTCTGATTTGAAGCTTTAGTTCAACAGATTTATGGGGTACACGTTTTTTGTTACACAGATGAATTGTATAATACTGACGTCAGGGATTTTGGTATACCCAACACCAGAACAGTATATATTGTACTCAATATGTAGATTTTTTTTTATCCCTCACCCCCCTTCTACCCTCAAGCCTTCTTAGTTTTCAAGGTCCATTACACCTCTTTATGACATTATATATGAACCTCATTTAGCTTCCCCTTACAAGTGAGAACGTGTATTTGTTTTTACATTCCTGAGATACTTCACTTCAAATAATAGTTTCCAATTCCATCCTAGTTGCTGAAAAAGATATTTCATTCTTTTTTCTGGCTGAGTAGTATTCCATATACTCCAGTGCACACACATACCACATTTTCTTTATCCATTCATCAGTTCATGGGCACTTAGGTTGATTCCACATCTTTGCAATTGTGAATTGTACTGTGATAAACATTTAGGTGGAGGTGTCTTTTTTATAAAATTACTTCTTTTCCTTTGGGTAGATACCCAATAGTGGGATTGCTGGATTAAATGGTAGGTCTACTTTCAGTTCTTTGAGAAATCTCCATACTAGTTGTACTAGTTTGCATCCCCACCAACAGTATATAAGCATTCCCTTTTCTCTCCATCCATATCAACATGTGTTATATTTTGACTTTTTAATAATGGCTACTCTGACAGGGGTAAGGTGATATCTCATTGTGTTTTAATTCACATTTCCCTGATGATTAGTGATGTCAAGACTATTTTCATGTTTTATGGCCATTTAGCTCTTTTTTTGAAAAAATTCTGTTCATGTCTTTTGCCCATTTTTTGATGGAGTTTTTTTTTTCTTGCTGATTTGTTTGAATTATTTGTAGATTCTGAATATTAGTCCTTTGTCAGATGTATAGTTTGCAAATATTTTCTCCCATTCTGTAGATTATCTGTTTACTCTGTTGATTATTTCCGTTACCGTACAGAAACTTTTCAGTTTAATTAGGTCTCATTTATTTATTTTTGTTGTTATTATATTTGCTTTTAGTTCTCAGTTATAAATGCTTTGAAATTTTCCTCAAATGTGTTAGTATAATGCTTGACACATATTGACTGCTCAAAAAATTATAACTATTTCTTATCCAACGAGAAAATTATCAAAATACATTCATATGTCTAATATAACTTTTTCATTTTATTAATTTTATTTTCTTTGAAGAATCTTATTAAGCTGCATGAGACTAGATTTTTAATTGATGAGCTAAAGTGCTCTTCCTTAGCATCCAAAAATAGTTTGTAATTTCTTCTCTCTGGAAATGTGCCCTATGCAATGTGATAAAGAGAACAACTTTTACTACTGCTGGCATATGGCAAGGCACGTAAATGAAGACACAGATCACTACTTCTGAAATGAAAAGTAATATGCAAGCACGTTAACTAAATTATAAGCTACCAACCCATTAAACTAGGTCAAAATAGAAATGAGTATTTTCCATCTTGACTACTGGTCATTATCATTCTCTTTAGTCTCATAAAAAGTATTTAAACTTTCAAATAATAATATCTATAGATTGGTTCAACTATAGACGGGGCTTCTTTTTACATTCTATATCTCAGAGATAATAAATTTATGACACTAGATCCAATGAATAATGCTGAAGTATACATCGATATATTATGAAAAATTACTATTCTCATAATAAAGTTAAAACGATTCAAGAGGTGATCTGGTTAAGTTTATTCCAAATTCTGTTACTTGGAATGCTACTGATTTCCAATATGACCTTGAGGAAGTCACTTAACCCTCCTAAGTTTCCACAGACTCAAAATGACAATAATTGCAACTGCTGTCCACCTGACATGCAGGGGGAGAGAGTCGATTATTGGATAACATTGAGACTGACCCTGTCGCGGAGAGGGAGATCATCAGTTGCACTCGATTTCCTTAATAACATCTCAACTCACATGGTGAATTACAATCAACAGATGTTTACCTCTGACAAGATAAGGGCTGAAAGTTAGGCAATAGTTTGCAATATCAAAAATTCTAGAGAATTCTGGTCCTTTTTCACAGGGAAACAACATCAACAAAACATTACGTTATTGATTCCATACAGAATGTTTTAATTGCTTCTCTGAATGATTTATTATATGCCATCAATCAATTTCAATCACTATGAAAATTTCAAAATAGGATTTAAGAGAATGCTTGATGTTTAGGAATTCCAGGTGAAAATGACTTCCTTATTGAATTATTTCGTGCAGAGTAAGCAAAGAAACTGAGGTACAAAGCTTAAGACAAGTCAGGTAACTAGAATCTCTGATTTATATCACCAGGTGGCTATCTGTCTAGGCTTCTGCTCAGATATATAGCACAGAACTCTGATATAAATAACTCTCAATGTCTTTTTGAATCACTGCCATCTGAATGAGATTATATTGTGTGTCTATTGATCTTGAAATCTGTGACTAAAGACAAGGAAAATAGCTAACACATATATGCCAGATGCTCTTGCAGGCACCGTATATATATAAACTTCAATCTTCATGGCAGCCCTATGAGGTAAGTATTATTATTGCCCAATTTTATAAATGGTGAAATTGAATCTCTCTGGAAGGTTAAGTGATTAACTCACGATTATAGAGTTAGTCAATGGTAGAATCAGGATGCAAATCATAAAGTCTGGCTCTAGAATCTTTGCTCTACCATCAAGCCAACAAACATGAGTAATAGAGCCCATGATATACCAAAATATCCACATTCTCTTTGATGGCATTTCTCTATCACTTTCCACTTTTGAATGTGTTTTCCAAAGTATAGTCACATATCTTTTAGAATCTAGGTTTTCTCCCTTATAAACTAGATAACAATGATATTACCTCACAGGTTGCTTTGGAGATCGAATGATATAATATATATGAACACATGTTTTTCCTTTTTTTTTGACAAATTTATTGAAGTATAATTTACATTCCATGCCATTTCTCCATTTTAAGTGAACAATTAAATGATTTTTAGTAAATTTACCAAGTTGTACAGCTATTCACATAAATCAGTTTTAGAAGATTTCCTTCCCCCTATTAAGTCCCCTAATTCCCATCCCCAGCTACATTTCAAGATGTGGAGAGCATTGTGATGGGGAGGGGCATCCTTTTAGATCTTCTTAAGGGGCCATAGATTGAGCCTCAGGCCTAGCAGAGACTCAAATTGCCCTTATCCATGATCCTGTCTGTGTGCGGATGGTGTAGGGAGGAGTAAGAGGTTACCCTTTTCCTCCTGCCTCCTTGATGACATCATTCCAGACTGATCAGCTATCTTCTCTTTTGGCTTGCTTGGACACTAGATGGTTATTTTTGTTTGCTTTTGACAATCTAGAAAATGAATATTTTCAGTGACTGCTATGTATGAAACATTGCACTGGGGTGCTTTATATTCTCAATTAGATATTGCAGGATATCCTAGCTCAGCCTGATCTTGGATTCATGATCTGTCTGTGTGCTGAATCAGTGGCTCACATGGTATCAAACTGCATTAACTGAAAAGCCTAATAGGAAGGAGACCTAAGAGAAGTAAACCTTGTGCTCAGGTGACTAGGGGTCAGAGATAGAGAAGGATTAACATAGAGGACATTTGCCCAGACAGGCGATAGATCATTGTGTCTAGAAGTGTAGATGCTGGAGTCAAGTTGCCTGGATTCAAATGCTGGCTCCACCACTTATTTGCTGAATAACCCTGGGCAAGTTACCCAACCTTTCTGTGCCTCTGTTGCCTTACATGTAAAATGGGGATGATAAGTACTAACTTCATTGGGTTGTAGAAAGGATTAAATCCATCAATTACAGGGTTCCCCAAAAGTCACCATACAGAGGGAAAATGGGAAATTGTAGCTAAATGTACCTCTATTTACAAGATATTCATGACAAAATTTTTCCTTCAAGGCACATTGAGCTACAATTTCCCATTTTCCTTATCTATGGCGACTTTTGGGGCACCCTGTGTATAAAGCATTTAAAACAATGCCTGATAATTGCCTTAAAATATGCTAGCTGGCTGGGTGCGTTAGCTCATGCCGGTAATCCTAGCACTCTGGGAGGCGAAGGTGGGAGGATTGTTTGGGCTCAGGAGTTGGAGACCAGCCTAAGCAAGACTGAAACCCTGCCTCTACTAAAAATAGGAAAAAAATTAGCCAGGTGTGGTGGTATACACCTGTAGCATTCCGGCTACTCGGGAGGCTGAGGCAGGAGGATCGCTTGAGCTGAGGAGTTTGAGGTTGCTGTGAGCTATGATGCTACTGCATTCTATCCCCGGGCAAGAGAGCGAGGCTTTGCCAAAAAAAAAAAAAAAAAAAAAAAAAAAAGGAAAAAAAAATGCTAGTTAATGCTATTATGTTGTCTATTGTCCTTACCCCATGGACTAGTTTTCTTAGCCCCTAGGGACCTAAAGACTATAGACAGAAGTTGAAGAAGTTGTTTTTAGAAGGGTTTTTGTGAGACTGAGTATGTGTAGCCCTGCTCTGGGCCCAGGTGACAAAATACAATACACCTTCCCCTTTTCTGCATGGAAGCAGAAGTTACCGTTTGGTATCTTGGGGGTTTGTGAACACTAGGAAATAGTCCCCTGAGCAGGTAAGCTGTAGTGTTATCTGGAACCTGCCCCATGAGGTCAAGAGATGAAGGCAGAGGTGACTGCTAACTTGTGGCAACAAATGATCAGGACTGAATCAAGTTGCTATGGCTTGCCATGCTCCCTCCAATAATGCCTGCCACATTTATATGACTCATATATATGTGAGTAGACCCAGAATCTGTGGTGGAGTTAAGAAGAGTAGCAGCTATCATTTGCTTGCAGTTGGATTAGATGCTTGGCTGAATGGCTCTTTGCTCACTGGGTACAAGACCCACTATGACCAGTACTATAGCTTCTCTCTATTTAGCCTCTGTCTGGAGACATATGTTTTCTGGAAGGCCTTCACTTTATGACCTTGTCATAAACAGATTTATTAGGCAGACAATGGGAGATGAAAAGAACTCAGAAGGGGGAAAATGTGGGGGGTTATTAAGTGTTAATTTCAAACAAGCATCTTTGCCATAATGAAATAATTACTATATCTAGATAAAGCAGACTAACTTGGAACAAGCGCATGTTCTTGGCAGGAAGTCGATCACATGCTACACAATTCAATTTATGGGCAGCTACAGACAGCTTTAAAATATTTTTTTTTGTTTAATGTGATGTTGAATTATTGAACCCCATTTTGTGAAACATTTATTAACAATCCCAAAATACCAATAAGTTGATCACCATTTTATTTGTCTGATTCTTAAATAATTCTTCTCCCTCTCTGTTAACTTCATCTTTCAGAATCATCCTTATTAAATTTATCAGAATGTTGGGGAACTGGGCTTCTTTCATATGATCCACTACTAGGGGTCAGACTAGTCCATTGCTAATAAGGCTGCCATTTCAATGGTGACCTTGAAAGAGATTGCAAGCAGCATTTAACATAAATCTCTCCTAAAAACAAAATCTCTTCTGTGATTCCCACAGTCTCATTCTTTCCTTTTTTTTTTCTCATCCTAACTTTTTAAGTAGATCACACTCATTGTCTGCACTTTCACACCTCTATTCCCTATTCATTCTACTGTAAATTGGCTTCTGCTGCCATTATCCATGGAAACTCTACTTGCCAAAGTCAACACTCTCACTGGGCAATGTCGTCCACTCATTGTCTATGTGCTTATGATTCCCAGATCTCTATTTTTAGCCCCAACATCTCCCTGAAATGTCAGCTTTAGATATTTGACGGCCTGCCAGCATCTTCAGCTGGATGTCTCACAGGCAATTCAAACTCTGTATGTCTAAAATGGAGCTCATCATCTCCCTCCTTAAATCCATTTCTTCTTCTGATGTCTTATTTTGTCACCCAATTGAAAAGTCATATTTTATTCCTTTCTTTATTTCACCTCTTAAATCTAATAAATTACTATGTCTAGCTGACTGTCTCTCCTAAATATTCTCTGCATCTATCTTTTCTACTCTATCCCTACTAACACTCGCTCACTTTAACTTCTAGGCTATAATAATATTTCCTTAATAGATCTCTCATCTTCTCCCCTTCAGCCCATTCTTTGTGCTGCCAAGAGAGAGATCTTTCTATAATGAAATCTGACCTTGTCACTTCTCTTGTTGAAACTTCAGAGCTCCCCCATTACCCACTGAATAAAGCTCAACCTAACTCATATGGCATATAAGCTCCACTAGTACCTTACTCTGCCTATTTTTCCAGTCTTGCCTTAGCAATGTTTTTCATTCCTTCCTTATTCCATGCCATTTCTTGCTTTATACTTTGTATGTACTACCCATTTTGCCTAGAATGCTTTTCTCTCCCTACACCTTTCTGGCCTGTATAATTCGACATGTATTTAAGATTCAGCTTAGGTCTATCTTCATTAGGAAATAGCTTCTGTCTGCCATCTCTACTCCCAGGGTAGGTTAATACTTCTTTTTTTGTGGTTCTATAATATCATAATAATTGTACATACGTCTCTCATTTTGTCTCCCCCATGTTATTGTAATTCTTTATTTTTTTAAATTTTATTTCAGGAAAATATGAGAGTACAAACATTTTGGTCACATTTTGTATCTTTGCCTCTCCCTAGCAAGGGTTACAGGTATGCCCCTTCCCTCCATGATGCTCACCACATCCCTCAGATGTGGGTCTACCCCCCTCAACCCCTGAATCCCTGGTGAACACCACCACCATTTGAGCACCATAGTGTTAATTAGTCAGTACCAATTTGATGGCGAGTACATGTGTAGCCCATTCTTCTGATCTTGTGACACCTCACTTTGGATAATGGGTCTAAGCTCAATCCAGGATAATATAAGTGGTACTAGCTCACTGTCGTTTCTTATAATTGAGTAATATTCCATTGTAAACATATACCAAATTTTAATAATCCACTCATGAATTGATGTGCACTTGGGTTGTTTCCATGTCCTTGCAATAGTGAATTGTGCTGCCATAAACATTCGGGTGCAGATGTCTTTATTATAGAATGTCTTATGTTCTTTTGGGTAGATGCCTAATAATGCTATTGCTAGATCAAACAGTATTTCTATTTTTAGTTCTTTGAGAAATCTCCAAATTCTTTTCCACAAAGGTTGCACTAATTTGCAGTCCCACCAGCAGTGTAAGAGTGTTCCTGTCTCTCCACAACCTCACCAGCATTTGTTGTTTTGGAATTTTTTGATAGAGGCCAATCTCACTGGGGTTAGGTGGTATCTCATTGTGGTTTTGATTTGCACTTCTCTAACAATTAGAGAAGTTGAACATTTTTTTATGCGTTTGCTAGCCATTATTCTGTCTTCTTTGGAAAAAGCTATTTTCAATGAAAGCAATTTATATGATGTAAAATAATTTCCTTCAGTTTGTGTCTCAGTGATACATACATGTTGTAAATACCTTGAATAACCTAAACTGATTGACTCT
>CAUYRT010090411.1:0-57707 GCA_963574885.1 Lepilemur ruficaudatus | reverse complement strand
ATTGCTTGAGCCCAGGAGTTTGAGGTTGCTGTGAGCTAGGCTGATGCCATGGCACTCTACAGCCCGGGCAACAGAATGAGACTCTGTCTCAAAAAACAAACAAAAAAAAAAAACAAAAAAATGTCCCTAGTCCATTTTTTTAATTGAGTTGTTTCTAAGGCTGAGTTTTGAGATTTCTTTGTGGATTCTAGTCCTTTGTTGAATATGTAGTTTGCAAATATTTTCTCCCAGTCCATACCTCATCTTTTCAACTCTCTTAGCAGCATCTTTCTCAGAGAAAAAGTTTTTAATTTTGATAAATCAAAAGTTCCCTTTATGTAGTGGGCTTTAGTGTCAAGTTTAAGAACACTATGGTGAATGCTAGATCTCAAAGATTTTCTCTTATTTTTCCCTAAAAGTTTTATAGTTTTACATTTTGATCATTTTACATTTTATAGTTTTATGTTTTAAGATAGCAATTCATTTTGAGTTAATTTTTATATAAGGTTTGTGGTTTATGTTGAGGTTCATTTTTATTAGATTTTTTTTTTGCTTATGAATATTTGACTGCTCCAGCAAACTGTACTTTTGTTGAAAAGTGTATCCTTCCTCCATTGAATTGCTTTTGCGCCTTTGTTAAAATCACTTGGGCAAATTTGCATGAGTCTGTTTCAAGATTTTCTATTCTATCCCATTGATCTGTGTCTGTTTCTCTGCCAAACTTCTTTTGTTTACTGTAGCTCTATAACATGTTTTAACATCAAGTAAAGCGATTCTTCCCATTTTATTATTACTTTTCAAGATCATTGTAACTATTACAGGATCTGTCCATGTAAATTTTAGAATAAGGTTATCTATAAAAATCTTGTTAAGATTTTTATAGGAATGGCTATCAATTTCAGGAGAATTAACATCTTTACAAAGCGAGACTTCCAATACATGAATACCATACGTCTGTCCACTTGTTTAAGACTTCTTTGATTTCTTTCATCAATATTTTGTAATTTTCAGCATACAGAGAGTACACTGTTAAAATTTTACACCTAATAATTTTATTTTCTTTGGAGTAATTATACATGATATTGTCTGTTTTATTTTAGTTTCCCTTTTCATTGTTAGTATATAGAAATGTGATTGTGTGTGTGTGTGTATTTGTTGTTAATCTTGTATCCTGTGACCTTGCTGAAATAATTTATTAGTTATAGAATCCATATACTGTTTTGATATGTATTCCAGTCCAACTGCAATAGCACTAGTTGAGAAAACAATTATGGCAATTGAAACCAGATGTTCATTTCAGTTCAAAAAGATAAAAAAAGTGCATGTCCGTATGTATAAAATATACCTTTAAAATTATTTGAAGGTAAGTCTTTGAGTGCTGCTAGTTCTAGTGTAACCACCGAGACTTACAGCTTATAAAACATATACAAATAACTGTACAATAATTGTGGAATACTTACCAAGATTAATAAATGTTTTATGATTAATTTAGGCTCAGATGTCAACTGAACATAATTCATTATCTTTAAAAAAATTCCATTAATTCATTCTTTCAGTATTAGTTCACAGTACAAATAGATATCCAATATATTACATGGACAATACTAAAAGTCCTTCATTATTAGTAAAACATAAAAAAGTAAAAATACAGTGAAAAAATTGAATCTAAAAAGTGTTGCTGCTAAAATTATAAGTTTAATAGCCAAAAACATAATTAGACAAAATAATTATAACATAGTGGGTTCAATGTGACCACTAGCCACTTATCAGAGCAGCCAAAGTATGCTGCATCTAAGTGTTAACACTATTCTCTTAAAGATGGTGAATGCAGCTTGAAAGCCCTTCCTGAGGATGATGATGCAGCGAGAATGCAGGTGTCACTGTCAGCAGTAGCCAGGGAAGGTGAGTTTATAGTTAAAGAGATTAAAAACAGGGTGATAATTGAGGCAAATCCATTTTGAATGATCACATATTCAACAGATGCCATACACTTATTTGAAAATGTCAAAATACAGTCAAAATTAGAAAGGCACAAATAGAACCTTCAAAGAAAACAGGGCCACAGGGAATTGGGTGATGCTTGTTCTAACAATGCTTAGAGGCAGACGCCAAGTGGAACAGTGGTTATTAAAGCCATTATTTCTTCTGCAATTACTAAATGAACTCTCCATTTTGCAAATATATAATATATGCATACATTAACAAGGAATCATTATTTTGAGACCTCTCATTTAAAATATTATATTGAGGCAAATTATTTTTCATTTGCTGTTTCCACATATATAGTAACGATGAAGATATATCTGTAAAAGTACGTATCATATGAAACTTCATGATAAAAAATTGAAAGCTGGAGGAAATAAATATTATTTTCATACATAGCAAAGTCCCATGAACACAGCCTGTATTATTGCAATTCCCAGCAAATTAAATATTTTATCTCATTTCAAGAAAACAAATTTGAAAGCAAGAGAGTAAGAGACATGTTATTATAAGGATAAGCTTGAATCTAATCTATTGGTTTTTTTTTTCTTTAATCAATCTTTCACAGATATTGGAACTTAAATTCTTCTTTGCACAATGAGTATGCTACCCATGGTGCAATTATTTTGCTCTTTTCCTCAACAGATCACAAGATAACAAGTAAGCCATTGGTTCTTTCTGATGTCTCATTGTAGTTGAAGGAGGAAGGAAGGGGTTTTGCTTGGGAAGAGGGGAATGGGGAGAGGGATGCTACTCACCTCTTTCCCCACTTCCCTGCCCTGTTGTCACTAGAGCTGATGAGTAAAACGTAGAGTCAGAAAGTGAAGTAGCCAAAGGCCAAGTTTATAAACTGAAACACAGAGCTAGAGTAAAAGCTACCTCCCTCTTTTCCCCCAGAACCTCAGACCACAGAATGGCTGGAAGTACAGGGACCAGGATGGAACCAGGAAGGACTTCTGCTCCTGAAATCATCAAAGGTGGAAATAGCAGCACTTGTTCTAAAGAAACAGGTGCATATGAATCATTGCTCAAGGTGGGAGGAGCTGCCCAGGTCCAGCTGTCATTACGAAGTTTCCATTAATGCTAATGTGGCCAAATGTAGATTTATATGCCGACCAGTTCTGGCACATAGGAATATGTCAAGTTACTCACGACCCATCTCACAATTGTGTGTTTCACAAGTTACTCACAATCCATCTGACAATTCCTAGACTGTGTCTAGGGAGACAAGTCAGCATGCCCAGATGTGCCATTTATAAGAGGAAACATCAAACACCTCAACAATGGAAGGTCTGGGTATGGCTGCAAACTACTGCGTCCACATCACTGTCCCTGTGAGAGCAGCATTCCACTGGAACGTGAGCTCAGGAGAATTTCTTTTGTTCACGGTTTTATCCATACTCCTTGGAAGAGTGCCTGACATGCGGTAGGAACTCAATAACTATCTGTGGACTGAATGAATACATCCCACAGAGCATGGCGTCCTGGCCTGTGTTCAGGCTGCTTCCTCCTTCCTGCCCGGCCCCGACCTACTGCATGAGTGCAGGGTAAGTGCTCCCAGTCCTCCACAGCCCAAGAAAAATAATGTCTCTTCCACACACACCTCTGAACCCTGAGCCCTTCCCACTTACTAATAGAATAATACCAAGTAAAGTACTTACCCTCTCTAATCCTCAGTTTGCTCATTAATAAAATAGGAATGGTAATAGCCACTCAGGAGAGTTGTAAATATTGAATGGCCTAATGTAAGTGAAAAGGGTAGTGTGCACTAGCCTCTCAATAAACAGTAGTAAAATTCTATTCCCTATTCAATAAATCTATAGGTAATTTATTTGAATGGAATTGGGCTCCTCAATGAAGATAGAAAGAGGAATTCAGAATACCAAAAAAGGACCTGTATCTTAATTTTCCTAGTAGTCATAAAAAATGAATGGGACTCCACTGGGCTCCCCTTACAGAAAATCACAGGTCATACTTTTGCATCCACACGAATGTGTCAGAATGATGACCCGAGCACTAGTTTTGAGTTTAGCGTGAATTAAATTTAAACAGGTCAACTTTGTTGACCTGGAATTTACCCCTGAAGAACACGACTGACATGTATACTTTATATGATGGTCACTGGTCCAAAATAAGGACTGGACCAAAGTCTCAAGAAAGTGAAAGACAAAGGTCCTCCCTCGAGTTGCTCTGACACCAGCTGTCCCCCACCCCTGGCCTCTCCTTTACCAGCTTCATTTTTCCTCTGTGCCAGCCTGAACCCAGAACTCACCCTGAATTTCAGTCCACCAAAAAAATCCACTTAAAAAAAGAAGATTATGAACACTAAAACTAAAGATATTTTAGAAATCTCAGAAAAGCATTATCTACCCTGCTCCAAGATCCTGCCCACCCCACCCCCAGCTGACATTCCCGAAGTCCTCCTGCTTGACCTTCCCTGCTCCCTCTTGTATGGTCAGCTAATATTGTCCCCCTCCCTCTTCTCAGCGAGCTTGCAGTGAACACTGTCCAATTCTCCTGCTATTACAGTACCTTAATTAACTCTCCTCTTCGTCTGTTCCCTAGGTGCCAGACCAGCGGGGCCCAGAAGTTTGGGATTTCCTTAAAGTGGTTCTTTCCAAGTGGACCTCAACAAAGACTGTTCCTTCCTACAGAAACGTTCCCATCAGAGGATAGAAGAATTAAATTGTCTCCACATTGTTACACAAGTTAGCAATACTGGATATAAAGATCAAAAGCTAAATGTTCAAACTTGGAAATATTTATGTGAAATTTTCCTCTGCTCTTTGTGTTCAATGATAAAATGGGGGGGGTCAAAATGCACCCCTCATAAACACACACATGCATACACACAAACACATGTACAGGTACACACATACAAGCACAGTATCACCACTACCATCATGAAATGTTAAATGTAATCAATCATCTATGACTGATGCCTTTTCATTATTTTCCTTTAAAACTTACACTAAGCTGATGTCTATCAGGATAAATTCCTTTGCCAAGTCAATTTGACCCCAAAAGCTTATGAGTTTCTAGCACTATTTCTTAGTCTCTTAGCCTTCCCGCCTGCGTTATCCTCCCCCATTGGGAATATACAGGTACTAAAACCTGAACACATTGGTGGGCTTAGCTCTTCATGTAAGGAATAAACACATAACAGATACCCTCTGTCTTGGATAGCCATCTTGTTTTGAATATTAGGAGGGCCAATCTCCAAGAAATCAGTACTTGATATCTGTCCCACCCTTGGGAAGCTCAGGGATTGTCCTAGTATTCTAAAGAGTAGTATACTCCTTCCATAGAAATAAACTTAGGAATTTGGGGGAATAAAGAAGTCTAGCCTGAAGGGAGGGCAGCTTGGACCTGTGATTAGAAAGCTAGATTAAAAAAAAAAAAAAAAAAGGTAAGTGATTTGGCAGAAAGTTACAGGAGACCAGGATTTGGAAGCAAACATACCAACTACTTTGAACAGAAAGTATGGTGGTGAGAAGAAAGCAGCATATGGCTCCAACTATTGACATTTCCTGCCCTTCCTTCTCTCTGCCCACCAGTTTTTGCATGTGATTTGAGCCATGCACTGTAAATTGATATAGAACAAATTCCTGATAAACTCTTTGCTCTGGGCATTTCTATTAAATAATACCTATCACTTCCATATCAGGATAATGCCACCTAATGAATTATAAAATCCATCAATTTATTAATTAGGTTACCATATCCTGGGGGAATTGGTTGTTAAAAAAAAAAAAGACATCTTAAAAATCTCTTAAAAAATGATCTATATTTCCCTATCATGAGTTTGGTGAATAGGTATTGTGCTATTGGGAAAACAGACCATAAGCATAAGAAGTGGAATTTATTCAGCAATGAAAGTTCCCAGAACGGTCTTTGTCTGTTAAAGTCAGAAGAGCCACTTTGGCTTATAACAACTTTGTAACTCAAGTCTCCACCCCTTGGCCCAGGTGCTCTTTTAGTAATTTTGTGAATATAAGCTGCATCTTCCTCCAAAGTCAGTGTCTGTCACTTGAGGGGCAGCCTGGAACATGTCAGAAGGCAGTTACGTTTTTTGCTGGGGGCTAAGCATTTTCTATTAAAGGCCTAGTGGAGGAAGACAACTTTCCTAAGCCCTTTTCAGATCAAAGATATGGCATCAACCAAATAAATAAAAGTTAGAAATGGAGTTTAACTACAATCTGTTTTCCAGGATAAATATGGCCTCATGGGAAGATTATGCAGATATGGCTAAACTATTAATTTAAAGCCAAATGGGTTTTAAGCATAATATGTTTTTATGTCTACTTGCAAGCACCAATTGGGAAAGAAAAATGCATACATTATAGAAATAGAAAACAATAACTTCCTAGGAAGTAAATGGAAAGATGAAGCCCGAGTATTGAATGGCAGTAAAGCTTACCGAACATCCTAAGGCAGAGTGGCAAGAGAATAATTTAAAAAGGAAAAAAAAAAAAAGAAAACAAAAAGACAATTACCCACGCATGAAACCTGAATGTTCCATGCTGTGTGTATTAGGTGTGCTAAAATTAAATTGGTATATTGAAAACAGATTTTAAAGAACTAGAGAAGTGAAACATAAATAAATTAAAAATTAGAGAAAGTTACTGAAGAAGTCATTAAAGATATGCAATATTTTTCAGTGGAAAAGTTGACCTTTCAAAAAAAAAAAACATATTAAAAAGAAAATGGGTTCATTTGAATGCCCAGGCTGATAAACACTATTGCTTGTTAATAAAGACCTTACCCTGCAAGGAAAATAGACAGTCCAATTTAAACCAGGGGGATGACGTCACTACCTTTCATGCCTACTCTTATATCTGTGTGAAACAAGCATCTCCACGGCTTTTGATATAGAAGCATAATCTGCTATGAATTTAAATCTATGACAGCCCATGTTTCTAGCTGATTAAACTAAGTTGTTTATGGTGTCTGCAGTAAGAATTCAAAGTAGGAACAATTAAATTATCCATCTCCGGAGCAAGGGGCTTGCTGGCATGAGCACCTGGCCATTCATCACTTGCCATGCACCTTTTCATTGTCATCTCTGCAGTTCTTTGATACGCAGATATTGGCTCAGGTTCTGAAGTGGGTTCATTTGTCACTATCATCAGGTGGCATTCAGCAAGTGCCGGTTAATTCAAGGTTCTGCGCCTGCATTCTGTGTCAGAGCAATTCACAGTGAAAGTTCATGCTGGAAATGGCAATGCCCCTCTCCCTTCACCTCTCCTTTTTCCTCCTTAGCAAACCATGAGCAAACTATAAGTTGCTGAAATGTCAAATCATTACCAAAGCTTCATTCATGCACTTAACTCAAGAACCCTTTTCTGAGTAACTCCATGAAACTTGGCATGTTCTTGGTTGTCAAAAACTCAAGATGAAAGGACAATAGCCTCAGGCATGAAGGATCTTACAAATCTGTGAGTTGAGCCTAGAGACACAGAGATGCTCTGGGATAAATGCTATGGCACAGGGGCACTGTAGGTGATTGCCAGTCTGGGGCTGGATGTCAGGGCTCCTTCCAGATACAGACTGTGGGAAAATCACAAGCATCAATGTATTCAGTGTAATAATAATGGACTGTACTCTGTCTCCATTATTTAAAACCTGCTGCTGCCACTGTGTGGGTGTCTATGTCTATTTTTTTGTAGAATGTTGCATACCATAGAAACTGAGCAAAAGATTTCTTCCCTCTTTGTTCCTAATTGGCTATACATAGGCTGAAGTATTTTTGGCAAAAAATGAATCAAGGTTATGTATGAAAACTTAAATTGCTAAATTATCATAGCTATTTTCCAATGAAACTTGACGTTGTGAGCTGCCAGAAAATATCACATGCTAATATGATCACTAATTTTCTTAAAATAAATGTAGCCGAATTCAAGCCACTCTATTAAATTCATGCAAAGGAATATGAGAAGCCATAGGTGTGCTCCGGAATCGCACTGTGGATCCAACAAATCCACCAGAGGCTGACACAGAAAATCAACTCCTGAAGTGATTTAATTCCACTCCAGAACCAAGCACACAAAGGACCCAATGTTCACCCTTAGAATCTCACTTTCTTCCTTTTAGTTTCCTTACGAGTATTTCCCAAGTCTTGGTGGTGAGACGTTCACTAGGTTGAGACTGAGAAGACAGGAGAACTCATGGGTGGGAGTGTGTGTCAAGTGCCCTGCTTCTGAATATTTGGAAAACAACGAGATGGAGATGAAGCAGAGACAGTCATCAGCTCCATGCAGTCCAGCTATAAACCCCAGGGCCAGGACCTTATCCCAAAGACCCAGCTGTCTCTACTCTTCAAGGAGTTACACACCTGGAGAAGAAGCAGAGGAACCTGTAAAGTGTTTTAAAATCTCAGATACATGGGTCCTACCCTTGGAATCAAAATTTGTGGAGGTGCTTATGGAAAAGCATCCCAGGGGCCTGTACGCAGCTGCTCAACACACCGCCTGCCACTCGGGGGCCACCACGTCCTACCTTGCTCCTCTGTTCCTAACGACGATGGCAAATAACTCTGTCACTAATGTGTATTAACTCATTTAATCATCACACACCTTATGGAGCAAATGCATACATTGTATCTATTGTTTAATTGACAAAGCTGAGAGCTAGAAGCATAAAGTAACTTACATGAGGTCACAAGGCTGGTAAGTAGCTGGACCGGAATTCAAGGGCAGGCAGCCTGGCTTTGAGGCATCCTTTTCATTGCTGTGTCACGTGACTCTTTAGTCCTGCTGCCCTGACTCCTATGTAGCAGCACAATGGCCTCTAGATGACCCAGCACTAGCAGGTCTACACCAGCGTGAAGGAAGTGGCTTTTCTAAACACAGATCCACAATCCTCAGTGGCTCCCAATCGCATCAGAGCAGGTGAATTGTCGGCTTACAGGCCAACTACACTCTTCAGATTTTTCAAAATCTTTGTTGAAATATTTCAAAATCTAAAAATTTCAGCCAGGTTCAGTAACTCAGGCTTATAATCCCAGTGCTTTGGGTGGCCAAGGTGGGAGGATCACTTGAGCCCAGGAATTTGAGGCTGCAGTGAGCTGTGACTATACCACCGCACTCCAGCCTGGGTGACAGAGATTCAGTCTCTAATTAAAAAAAAAAGAAAAAAAAGATGCTGGGCACAGTGGCTCACACCTGTAATCTTAGCACTTTGGGAGGCCCAGGCAGGAGGATTACTTGAGTTCAGGAGTTCAAAACCAGCCTGGGCAACACACTGAAACCCTGTCACTACAAAAAAAACAGAAAAATTAGCTGGGAGTGGTCGTATGAGCCTGTAGTCCCAGCTACTCAGGAGACTGAGGAAGGAGGATCTCTTAAACACAGAAGTTTGAAGTTGCTGTGAGCTATGATAATGCCACCGCACTCTAGCCCAGGCAAGAGAGAAAGATCCTATCTCAAAAAAAAAAAAAGGAAAGAAGAAAGAAAGAAAGAAGGAAAGAAAGAAAGAAAAAGAGAAAGAGACAGAGAGAGAAAGAAAAAAATTCTTACAAAAATCCAGCCATCAGTCATCTGCTTGGCATATATCCACTCCTGGGGAATAGAAAATGCCTGGAACCTGGAACAACCTATTCTAGGCTATTTTCATTAGACTGGGCATGCAGCCTTCATCTGACCACAGCCCCCAATGCCCCGCCTCCCACATTTACATTTCTGCCAGGCCCCTGCAGATATATGAATTTGAGGCCCGCAGCCATGAAGTACAGGCTTGGAGTATAGCACCGGGGTTAAGGAACAAAAGAAAGATGCCCACCTTGCTTGTTACCAAAGGGCTTCATGCAAAATACAGAAGGAAACCAACCAAATAATGGCAATAACCTCTGGAACAGCCATGTTCACTGTCAAACCTCTCTCTCTGAATGTGTTCAATGGATAACATGAAAGCGAATGAAAAGCTGATGCAGGGGCGAGGGAAACGCAATGTCCACTGCATGTGAGATGACAGCTGCCAGGGTGCACTCTCTCCACCTCCCTCTGCCCTCCCCTGAGTAGCACATCTGGTCACGTCAGGGAGAGCAACTCCTGCCCCATCCAGACTTCCTCAGTGTAAGATGCAATTTAGATTCACTTTCAGGACTCAGTTCCAGGATCCACTTGAGTGTCCTCATCCCCCTCCTGCAGACTGCGTGTTGAGTCATGGGCAGTCTTGGTAGCAAGCGTCCCTGGAGTCCCGACGCCCACAACCCTCTCCACCCTCACCAACCAGAGCAGCTCAGCTGCACACCAGATCTCTTCTTCTGTTATTTCTGCCTGGCCAATACATTCTATCTAGAACCCCGAGTCTTTGATGATTAATACTTCCTCTCTTAATCACAACAGGGAGTCCTGTTGTTCTAGTAAGTTCCTGTCAATCTCCTTCCTAGGACTAAATTCTGTTTTTTCTTCTGCACACCATTCAGCAGTCATGCTATGTTGCTTAAGATCACCATCTGGACCCATGACTGGACATCTCATGGCCATACCCCATCCCAGATGGAAACTAGCTCAAGAACCTACACTATGATAATACAAGCAGTTAAAAAAAAAAAGTAAGCATATGACCTATCCAGAACTTGGTAAGAATTGCATCACATCACTCCAAGTCTTCCAATCCAGAAAAGCAGCAATTGACACCCAAAATTTTTTCCATTGTTCACTGTCTCAGAAAAAGAGCCATTTTGCACATAAGAGAAAATACAATAAAAAATAAGATCTATTTAATCC
The DNA here is from genome assembly GCA_963574885.1 of Lepilemur ruficaudatus. Lineage (NCBI taxonomy): Eukaryota > Metazoa > Chordata > Mammalia > Primates > Lepilemuridae > Lepilemur > Lepilemur ruficaudatus. The sequence continues at coordinate 47,016 of CAUYRT010090411.1, read as the reverse complement.
AGCTACAATTATGAGACAACATTAGTTATTTTTAATGTTTCTGGGTCCAAACACCCCACCTCCTCCCAGCACGTAGGCACGGGTTTGCTCTGGGTGGTCACGCAGGCACAGAGCAGGATGGATTGTCATTGGAGAGTTATAAAAGCTTCAACTTCCCTTCAGTTAATTGCCCATGTTTCATACAAAGGTGCAATTAGAGTCCTCCTTGCTAATGCAGAGATAAATAATTGCCTTATTGGGAGCCTTCCTGGGAGCAGAGGATACAGGATGAGTGAGCATAGAAGCTATAATACATTATTTTATCTAATCCAGAAATGGATGAAAGACCTCCCCAAGAAAAGGTCACGCAGAGTTTCCACAGTGATACCTCCAAAACGCCTACAACCACCATTAAAATCACATGGCTGGCTGGGCACGGTGGCTCACGTCTGTAATCCTAGCACTCTGGGAGGCCAAGGCGGGTGGATCCCTCAAGGTCAGGAGTTTGAAACCAGCCTGAGCAAGAGCGAGACCCCGTCTCTACTATAAATAGAAAGAAATCAATTGGCCAACTAAAAATAGATATAGAAAAAAGTAGCCGGGCATGGTGGCGCATGCCTGTAGCCCCAGCTACTCGGGAGGCTGAGGCAGGAGGATCACTTGAGCCCAGGAGTTTGAGGTTGCTGTGAGCTAGGCTGATGCCACAGCACTCTAGCCTGGGCAAGAGAGTGAAACTCTGTCTCAAAAACAAACAAACAAACAAAAAAACACAGGGCTGTGGCCAGGTGACTAAAACCTTCAAGATAGTATGTTTGGTCATCCTTTGTTGATCTTCTAAAGCATTTCATTAAGCTTTGCACAAACCATAAAGGAAAAATCATTTTTTGATACTTGACAGTGACTATAGCAGGGTGCAATGAATAAACATTTAGGACAGTTTTCCAGAGAGGATTTTTCAAGGACAAGATTCTTCCATTAGTTTGTGAAAAGGCTCTGTCCATGGAAGCAAGCGAAAAAAACTGTCAAAGGGACCCCACCTGTTTAAATGATCTGTAGCTCTTGCCCTACTTATTATCATTCCATAAAGTTCAGTGTTGACATACACAGCACCACCTTCATTAACATACAATTAGAAAACAAAGATCCTTTTCTCAGCTTTTCCATTTGAATGGAGAGAGGGAAGAGAAGTTCTGAGATGCTCCCTCCCTCCCTTCCCTTCCTTTCATACTCCCAATTTTAATTAGGTACCTATCTCAGCTGCTAATCAGAACAGCTCCCCAGCCCACTGAAGCTCCTGGTTGAAGAGCCACTAGGTCAGCTTAGAGACGTCTTTCCTTCAAGTTATTTCAATCCCCTTGACCTCTCCTTTACTTTAAGAAGTCGATTCAATAGCAAAGTATTTGTTCACTATATTTTGAGAACTTTCCGGGGAAAAGCCGTTACTTATTTCAGTAAGCTGAGGATAGAAGTGATTTTGCTGTCTCTCAGGATAACTGATTTCCATTGATCTAGTTAAGCCGTAAAACATTTTGCCAAGGTTAATTATAATTCATCAATCACCTCAACACATGGCATTCACTGATGGAGACACCTCACATATTTGTTTGAGGTATGCAGACAATATTGTGAGAAATCACTTTTAATAATCACTCACTCTGTGTTCATCGTCAGGATAATGTGATTTAAGGAAAATCATTTACCCATCCCCAAATGCATTAATGCAAAACAACTTTACTTTTTTATTCTTTATAAAGAAAATCAACTCAGCCAACAGAAATCAGTTGACAAGTATAAAAGGTTTTCAGTCAGTTCAATCTTCATGAAGTGTTTATTGCCATTGTGAGAAGCCAAAACATTATTTAGATAAATGCCTTTATTGTCTATGTGATTTTGGAAAAAGAACCTGATGTGTGTGTGTGTGTGTGTGTGTGTGTGTGTGTTTTAATGGTTTCTTTTTAGGTAAACTTTAAAAAAAGGATTGCAAACAAGTCAGTAGTAGTGCCAGCTTGATGGTTCTTTTCAGCAGGTATTGACTCTGAGGAAAAATTTGGAGAGCTTGGAATCAAAATGACAATCGTCTCCCAAGGCCAAGGGATATTTCCCTTAGTGCAGTTGGAGTCAAATGACCAGCATGTGCACTGCTGCCTAAAGGCTTTATTGGCTAATGACACCTGTAGAAAAAATCCATTCATTCATTCCTATGAAGTGACTGTTTATGAGACCTTTCCTACCGGGCATGGAGCGAGGCTCTGTCAGATCAGCAATGAGAAAGCTAGATGTGGTTCCTATCTCCACACAGCTGACAGTCGCACGAGGAACGCAAACTTTAAATAAATAACTGTAAGAAAGTGTGCTGCACATTATCCTAGGAGAAGCACGGGCACTAAGTCAGGAAAACAAAGCAGACACCTAACCCATCTGGGGACCAAGCCTAGAAGTAGCTTGAAGTTCAGAACCAAAGAAAAATCAAAAGTTGTCAAAGGAAAGAGAAAAGAGGATAGCTCCAAGCAGAGATGGTCAGGGCTTCTGATATGTTGTCAGCCAAATTGCCTGCTCATGTATCAAATACAGAGCCATGAATACAGTCTGGGACATGGGGCTGTCAAATAAAAAAAAAAAAAGAGGATTAGAACCAAGAACTAAACACCATTCTCTTTCAGTTACTGAAAAACCTGTTTATTATTTCAGATAGCTCCAGCCTCAGTTCTCAAATAAATTCGTTAACCAAAACATCAGGAAGTTGCTCACTCTCTCAGCTTACGTCAATTCTGTTTGCAGGGACAAGAGAAAGTTTTTTGCTCTTATTGACACAAAGGGTCCTGCCAGAGGACATTTTCAATAGAAGAGAAGAGACAGGAGAAAGGGTGAAAGCGTCATTAGGGACTAGATCTCAGGTACCACTAATAAGCCCCCAAATAACCCTTCTCTATGGTTATGGAAGCTGTAACATTCCATCCAGCATCACCCACTACAGAAATAGAAAAGAATTCCTCAGCAAGCAGTGCAGGTCTCCAAGGAATCCTAAGTGCACCTGCATGTTCTCTCAGTCTCAGCTTGCAGGATTTTACAGTGCCATGAAATCACACTGAAAAAGCAGAAAATGATTTAAAACAAATGTGTAGTCCATCACTTGAAACTGTTGATTTCCTTGGAGATCTAGATAACCTTGGTGTAAATCCTCATTTCAAATTGTGAGCGAGTTTCAGTCTATCCCCAAACCTTCATAAATCTTTGTCCTGTTCACTTCTGTTCTCATGTATGTGTGGCACAGGAATTTCAACTCCTTCTCTTTTGGCTTCAGAGGCGTGTAATGATGTTTGAAGTTTACTGAAGACTAGAAGTATTATGGTAAGAAATCACATTTCATATCATCAAATCTATCACCTTATTGGCTTCTCCAAAGCCCTTTAAAGGCTGAGAAAGGTAATCAATCCACTTTTCCCACTGCTTCACTCAAAAGGACACTATGCCACTTCCTGGAATTCTGGTGAAGAAAATATGCTGGTCTCATTACTCACTATGGCTGGAATCCAGCTAAAGCATAACATTTTCATATATAAATATTAAACGTTGAGCATAGTTAGACAGAATACTGAGAGCTTCCTGCTAGATCACAGTAACATTAATGCCATGATACGACCAGACCGGCACAGAATGGGCTGCCTTGTCCTACAACAGGAGACCTAGATTGAGGAGGATGGGCAAGGAATAGGGCATGAATACAGCCAAGAGAGGCAGGTTATTCTACCCACTATTAGAGCTTACATTTTACCGTATTTCCTGGCGAGAAGAGTATAATTATTATCTGTCCTCGAGGTAGAGATTTTTAGTGATCACTTGCAACTAATACATATGTTAATGCATGAATTATCTACACATAAAATAAGCATGACTAAAATCACAGTGCAGCTTTTATCGTTTTCCAAGTCACTAGTCCAGCTCTAAGAGAGGATTATCTGAACTGGGTGGCCATATGCTACACTTGCAGTCACATCAGGGTGCTCTGTTTCAGTGAGAACAAATGGGAATCTTTTTTAAGCTAATGCTTCCCTATTGAAGATTACATAGTTTTCCATTTATTTTATGATCCAAAAATGTACTTATTAGCCACTTGAAGGCCGCTTCTGGGTTAAAGGTTTCAAACAGACATAAAACTAATAAATATTCTTGTGATGAAAATGTCTATTAATGACCAGTTTGAAAGAAGCAGCTTAACATTCATGAGAAAGTCAAAACTCAATATTTGCTATGCAGCATCTGAAATTTGAATCATCTAAATTGTATGGTGACATCATTTTCACTAGTGAGCCAAAATATTAAGAACTATATATTTTTCTTTTTGTAATTCTAAAAGTGTATTAGACAGTTCAGAATATTAGTTAACAACAGTTTAAAGTTTAGCCTAACACTAAGAAAGAATATGTACCATCTTCTTTAACTGACATGTATTAAGGGTTTGCTAATAATACATCTGTGATACACATATAGAAAGTTCAATTAAAATAGTTTAAGTGTCTATTATGTGGAAAACATTGCGAATATAAAGATGAGTATGTCATTTTTCCTACCCTCAATGATCCCATAGAATAATAACGATTACATATCTGTCCACTAAACCAGTTCATATATGTTGTACAAGTTATATATCTTATCTATGTGATTAGAATAAAAAATTGATGTTTATTTCTATTTACAAGTTAGCTCTTTTGAACGCTTTACTCCAAAAACTTAAAGCATTGATTTGCATCATAGATTTAATCCTGTGTTATATTTCTTTGTAACAATGCAAAGAAGAATCATGTTAAGGGTTCTGCTGAGTTTCTTTATAACTCCTGGAGGTAAGGATTTTTTAAAATATCAGCTGTTTAAAATATTAGTTACATAACGTAACCTATGGAGAGACAAAAATTCAATTTTTAAAATAATTTTTCATGGCCAGGTGTGGTGGCTTACACCTGTAATCCTAGCATTCTGGGAGGCCAAGGCAGGAGGCTTGCTTCAACTCAGGAGTTCAAGACCAGCCTCAGCAAGAGTGAGATCCTGGCTCTACGAAAAATAGAAAAATTAGCCAGGTGTCATGGCATACACCTGTAGGCTCTGCTACTCAGGAGGCTGAGACAAAAAGGATCACTTGAGCCCAGGAGTTTGAGGTTGCAGTGAGCTATGATGATGCCCCTGCACCTACCCGGGGCAACAAAGCAAGACTCTGTCTCAAAAAAAAAAAAAAAAGAAAAGAAAAAGAAAAGAAACGAAAAGAAAAAAGAAAAAGAAAAGTAAATGAATTAGATGTTTAATTTAGAATAATTAGTACATTTTAGAATCAATTTATTCAAATTTTGTATAATGGCATTTTATTTAAATTAAATGTAAATGCACTCAGGTTTTGAAAGAATGTGGCCATTTTTGAACAGTAATGTATTTACTGCTTACATTACTACCTTAACTTAATAGATTTATATGGAAATTGGGGTCAATTACCTGTTTATGTGCATTATGTTCAAAAAATATTTTGCATTATATATATTTTGGAAAATGAGTTCTGGATGAATAAATTAGACTTACTGTTGTCATTAAATAAATGGGTCGTCATCTTAGTTAAAACTAGGTTATATGCACAGTGTGCATAAATATATTCAGTTCTAGAAGGACCATTGTATTTCCTTTCTTTAGTTACTCACATTTGCAAAATATTTGCATATTAAAGCGTTAATAATATCACATTCTAGGTTATCATTTTCTTTGCCAGGATATATGTGATCCATTGCATCACTGGAAGGATGAGATATATTTAGGGTTTTTTCCCCTCAAATTCAAAGTTACAGCACAATCACATTCAGCACACTATATTCTATCTCCTAAAATCCTTTTTTCCTCGTATATAATGAACTTACGACAATTACGTCTTTCAGATTTTTGAAGGACGGGCTTCAGAGTGAATATACATCGAGAGATTGCTAAATAAATATACTGACAAGAGCCAGCCTTTCTGCTTACAAACAATTCCCTCTCCAACACCTGAAAGCAAACAGCTCTCAGACTCCAGAGACCATAATTACCATTGTCACTCTGTGCTGAAAGTCACACTAATCCAGCCCTGAGGATCCTTCACTGTTTTTTTGCCTTGAGGGAAGCTAGACTTTCATTAAGAAACGAAGTCCAACTTTTCAGGTCGCGTGAGTATCTTAACCCTTCTAGAAAATTCATATCTCAATATTCCACAAATAAAATAAAGGCCATAGTGTTACTATCTTTCTGCTGTAATTTCAGCCTATGGAGCTATGGTCTAAGACAAACTTTTAAAAATTTCCTACCTCTATGCACATATCAACTTTGGGAAGATTTCAGTAAGAAAGAAGCCAGTGACTTTCAATTCAAGAAGGTGAATTGAGCACTCATGTTACCTACACTGAGCAATCTGATACCTTCAGGAATACACATGTACAAGGGTATTTTTAAATCATGAAAAGATACTTCACTAGTGATTATCTCTGGATTGTTTGATTTAAGGCTGTAGTAGGACACTGAAACTTTCATTTTTAATTATTTTATTTTTTTGCCATATGGGTAAGTTATATTTTTAAATAGTATTTTAAAACAGATACATTTTCTTTCCAATAATAACAGAGCTAGAAGGGACACTGAAAAATCACATGGTGCATCCAGTCTCTACTGTTTGGCAGGTGGCTGTTCAGGTGTTTCTTGAATCTTAATAATGGAGACAAGAGAGAGGATCAGACACATTGAGATGAGGTATGAGTTAGATAAAGTGGCAGTTTTCCAACCAAACCAGTTACAAGCTTTTAAAGAGAATGAAACACAAATCTTCCAGAAACACCATGGCACTCTAGATGGAGCCAAAGAAAATATTTCTCAAAGGGGACAAGATTGGAGTTTAAGAAAACTGAGTCCAGAGAGAGGCAGCAGAGGCTAGTCTAATGAAAAGCTCAAGGTTTGGAAATGGGCATGCTTTGTTTTCTAAAGAGCTCCCCCCTTTTCTAATTGAGTCCTTTTGCCGAGTGGTTTATTCTGAGGTCTTATCTGATCTAGTAAGATAAATGGAAATTATAGCACAGGATTGATGAAAAGATCAAATAAGCTTCTGAAACGCTTACCACTATAGCTTGTAAACAAAAGGGACAATAAATTAAATCCACTTAAAAATAATAATTTAAAATGTTAATTTTTAATATTTTTACTAATTACCAGGTTAGACTTGGGATTAGTTCTCTAACAGTGTCAAGGGCTTAATATTAATGTAGTCACAATTAGAAAGTGTTTTTGAAGAAATGGCATGAATAGAATGCTTCTTAAATTCTAAATTGATCATTTTATAACCTGTATTTCTCATCATATATATATTTGGCTCATTAAATAATCAAACACAAATATATCATAGCCTTTTTAAATTTATTTTTATTCTTAGATGAAATACTTAAAGCTAAAATTTCAAGAAGAAAGTCATCAATAAATCCTAACAATAATTCTAAATCTGACAACTAATTAATTCTTCTCTTATTATGGGAATTCAGAATTGAAAGAAAGCGGCAGGTCTTGCTTTATTTCACTCAATTTTTCAGCCAGCCCTGAACTTCCAGTGAGGAGGATTTCATGATCATGGGGAGAAACTTTTTAGATACTCTACCACCATATTTTGCTACACTAAATTATTTTCACACTTACTGCAGAAAATTTGTCAATGTTCTCTTTTTATGATTCTTAAAGGGTCATTTTATATTCACTGACAAAATTTATACATGATTTTTGTAACTTTAAAATTAAAGTAAAATTCCTGGCAAATTCATTGTTCTTCCTCTTGAATCCTCTCTGAAATCACAGTCATCATAGAAGGATTTAGCAATAGTATCTGTTGGTTTCCAAGGAAGTTGCAATCATCTTACAGCTTCATTTTTCTAGACAGAACGTTAGAATTAAGTTATTTTGACCTTGATCGTAATGTGTATTTGGAGGTGAATGATACTGGTGGAGGATGAGCAAAGAGCGTTTCATGATTTGCCTGGCTCATGTTTATCACCGACGAGTTTTGATCTTTCTGGGGACGAGGAAATGAGAGAAAGCCATCACTGTTCTTTCAAAAGAAAGCACAACTTGTGGCATTTCTTTTTCTGCCTAGGGTTTTTTTTTTTCCTTCCAAAAATTTTATTGGGGGAAAACTACAAAACATTTACAGTACAATGTTTACAGTCACAATTTGTAGTGAGCTGATTTCCCAAAATATATTACACTCAAGTTGACTTATCTAGGGTTTTTATCAACTGAATTCCTTCTACTTTTGGATTACCTCTTATTTAAATGCCTTTCTTAATCACCATTATTCTTTCAAAGCTCACCCAGGGAATTTACATGAAAAACAGTATTTTTGTAAATGAAACTATGTATTAGGAACATATTAAGAAAAATGTGTAAAATGAATTTGATATATACCATAAGTAAATTAGAGACTTCAAAAGCTCGTTCAAAATGATACATTTTCTTTAACTGAATGCAACTTCCCAGGGCCCATTAAAATTCTGTGGTTTATAATTAATAAAATGAAATCACATCCACTTTAAATTTTAAAAATGTTTTCAAAATCTTGAGGCATATAAAATAGTTTAACTACTTCAAAAAATTAAAAATAAATTGTTAAGGAAAATAGTAATCATGAACGAAATATCAGTCTTGTACTTTTCTGGCACTAGACATGCAGAGCTGACACTGATGTCTACCCTACAGAAGAATCTGCAGCGCTTGGGGGGAATGTGCGGAACATGACTAAACAGCCAACACAAACCCTTGGAGCAGTAAGCGTGTGCAGGTGAAGATCCAGAGGTCAACATGAAAGTCTACCAATTTAGAATAGTGAAGAGTAAGGTGTGACTGCAGTAAAATATATAGACACGGCAAATATAATAAAAGAAAAATACTGCACAAGAGTTGGAAACATCTATTTGAAATGAAAGGGAATTTCCAAGTCTACAAGAGAAGATAAAAAACAACCCCAACTTAAAAATTTTCAGGGCAAGAGACAAAGAAGCAGTTGTTAAATTGTTAGAATATTTAACCAGATGATAAATGCAGAGGCTTATACTGCTCTCCCCAAAAACTTGAACTATTAATATCTCATAAACTTAAATAGGCCAACAGTTTTAAGGTCATAGCAAACCTTTTAAAGGAAAACCAAGTTAAGTCAAAGACAGCAGTAGCAATTTATCAAAAAAAAAAATTCTATTAATTTCTTCTCAGGTCCATAAAAGACAGAAATACAAAGAGGACACAGTATTGCTTTGAGGGAGAGAAAGAAATAATATAGCAGATCAGGGCTACACTGAAAATTATTGTCAGAAAACAGACAGGAACATGTTATGAGATACATTGAAAGCTCACTCAAGGCTTTTGAATTCCATAACAAAAAAAGTAGAAATAGGTAAATTCTGTGTGTATATGTGTATGTGTGTGTGTGTGTTTAATGGGGAATAATCTGAATCTAGAAAACTAATAAATCACAAGTGATTATCTACTTTCTTAACATAAACACCCACCAAATTCTTTATAAAGGTTAGATCCACAAACATTCAGTATTCACATATAGCTGCAAAATGAAATTTCTTTTTCTTACCACCATTTTTATAATGTTCCAGTGGCTTTCCATTGCACCAAAAAAAAAAAAAAAAAAAAAAAATCCAAATTCCTTCATGGATTTACAGAACCCTCCATGATCAAGCCTACCAGCCTCTCTAAGCATTTATTTTTAACACTTCTTCCCAAACTTTTGGTAGCCAACATTCAGCCCTTCTTTCTGTCCCCATGCCAGTTTAGTTACTTGCTTTTCTCTCTGCTGAGAGGGCTCAGAACCCATCTTTTTGCCTGGCTCATTCATTATCATGCAAGTATCAGTTCAAATGTGGCCAAAGCTCTCCCAGCAATGCAAAAATGGTTACCCACACCCCTTCCCTGGTCATCTCTTCTCCATCATGTTATTTTCTTTCAAGAGAAAATGAACATTTAAAATTACAGTATGGTTGGTTAGTTTGCTTACTCACTTGTTGATTGCCTAAATTCCATTTTCAGAAGGTAATCTCCACAAAAATATTGGAATTATACATTTTGTACATTGGTGTGGTTCTAGTATCTAGAACAGACCCTGGCCCCAAGAAAGACCCCCAAATATTTGTTAAATGAATAAATTACTATATTTCTGAACTCATGTATTTCAAGGTATTTAATAAGATTGTCAGGAAAAGAATAAGATAACCTAAAATATTTAAGGTATAAACTATGTTAATCTAAGAGAGTAAATTCCCTTAGAAAGACATGTAGTTCTATACTACATTCACACTATTTCTCTTTTAAATTTGATGCATTAAATATGACAGGAGCACCAAGGCTCTATCTTCACAGCATCAACTCATGCTAGCTAGCAGGAGGAAAACAGTAAGTCAGCAGTTTTGCTTACATGCCTCCAATTAACTAGAGTTAATTAATTAGTAGTTGTGGTGTTATATAACATTTAGCCAAGGGGTCATTTCATGATAATATGTACTTAGAACTAATAGTGATTATAGGGATAAGGTATTAGAGGCAAAAAAAGTTTTAATAGCTTTAAAGGGATTTTCCTGATTGCTGTTCCATGCAATATTCATTAGAACAACTTTTAGACAAACATTATACATGTCTTTTATATACATGTTTTCCTTTAATTTCTACAATATCCCAGAGAGGTAGCGTCACAAATTCTGCTTTTAAGATAATAAACTTGAAGCTCAAAAAAGTTAATTAGCTGCTCCTAGGTGGCACAGCTGGGACTTAAGTATCACTTTTCTACCTTGCACATGTTAAACGAGGCTTCTCCATATCGAAAGTCTTCCATAAATAGCTATCCTCAGGAACCTCTGGGTTTTTTTGTTCGTTTGTTCGTTTGTTTTGTTTTGTTATTCTTATGGAAGAATTTCCCCTCATCTTTTCTTCTGGCCCTTCATGCGTCAAAATCCAAGAACCATCCCAATGCCTGCAGCCACCAAGACAAATCAGTGTATTTCCCCTCATCCTCATCTGGACACTGACTTCTCAAATTCGGGTGGTGAAGGCTTGTTTTAATTGCCTGTTCTGATATTCTGCATGGCAATATCAATCCCTGAGGTAAGGCTTGACCCTTCATTGGAATGAAGAAGAGAAAATCAGATATTTTAATCAAAATAAAACTCAAATTGATAATTCAGGGTATGCCTATTTACTTGTGAATTTCCCAAAACACACTGAGCATCCACAGTGAAAAATTCACCATGTGGCAGAAAAGACAATACTTGACACAGATGCTTCTTCTGTGCATTCCACCTGGGTGGTGGCAGCTATTGCTCACTGACCATGACATTGTTTCCCATTGAACTCAGGTAGATTTTGCCCCAGAATCCTTGTCATCTTCCTCAGCAGCTACCATCAATCAGGTAGCACTGTCATGAGCAATGAAATCGTTTTGCTGTACCTTTGGATGGACAAAGAGAAGCTGACCAGGCCTTGATGAATGAATTAGATTCTGCCTTGTGGTAAAGAGGGGAAGCATACATCAATGAAATGAATATCATGCAAGAAATCGCCAAAGCCAGAAAACAAAGAGGCATGATTATAAAAACATGGACTTTGTATCATAAATGCACATATGGATCTGTGAGAGGAAACAGGCAGATAGCCATGTCCTCTGTTTGAGAATGGTCTTAAATGCTCTGTTAATATTTTCAAAACTCGCTTTCTAAGCAACGAAGAGATCTATTTATAATGATTGCTTTAAAGGTAGAATCTCACAACCATATGAGGTCAAAGGCGGCAGGGATGGGAAAACAGTGACGGCACCAATCAGTTAAATGGTGATAATTACAGTGAGGTGAATGACAACGTGATTATGTACTTAATCCCATCCATGGCAATAATGAAAAGGAGATGGATGTATCCCAAAGTCCAGATTGTTAGGACATGGTAGCTGACTGATGGTTGGGAGTGGGGAGAAGGAAGTGGATTAAAAGTGGTGTAATTATAGCTAACAGTTTTGAAGGTCTGCCAAAAAACTTGACACTTGTTGGGGGCACTTGACTTACATGAATTCATTTAGTTTTTACAAAAATTCTATGAGATATATATTTTAATGATTCTCATTTTACAGAATAGGAATTAAGCATGGAGCCATTGGGTAAATTCTTTAGGATTCACACATTTATTAAGCATGTGGTTGAGTTGGGATTTAAGCCTACTGGCTACAGACTGGCTGCAATCTGGCTACAGACTCATGCACTGAAGCAGCACCCTTCCAAGTGTGGTCCTTGGACCAGCAGCATCAGCATCACCTAGGACCTTGTCAGGAATGCAAATTCTCGGGACCCACCCCAACCTCCTGAAGCAGATAGTCTTTGGGGGTGGGGGCAGCAATGTGTGTGCTTTCACACAGGTGGTCTTGACCCCACTGAAGTTGGGACAGCACTGTCCTAAATTACTAGAAACATTTTACAGTTGACTCAATCTAAGATGTAATGCCTGGATGATGAAGAAGTTAGGTAGACTTCAAATAAATAGAAACTATTTAGAGGAGAGATGGTGAGCATGTCATCATCCCTGTTTTCAGTGTGGAATGCTAAAGGACTTTCCAGTGAGAGACAATCAGCGAGTAGTGAGCGGCCAATGGAAGGACAGAGCTCGAGAGAGCAGGAGACCGGAGATACAGACAAGCTGTGTATCCACACAGTGCATTAACTGAAATCTTAGAAGTAGATGAACTCTCCAAAGCCTTTTCCAGAAAAAGTCCAAAAGAACATTACAGTTATTTCCACTTATGGGAATAGAATAGAAAACACATGCAGAACTGGAAAGACAGAGCCATTAGGAAGAATGAACTGTCAGCAAGCAAGCTTAGACTCTTCCAGACTCTTAGGTAGCCCGCTCCTAAGGGGGCTAAAATGGAACTGAAAACTTAAGGGAGAAGACAATTTCTAGAAAGAGTGGATTAAATAGTGACCAGTACCAGAGGAAAATTAAGAAGAGCTTACTGAATTTGTAGATTTATTTATTGAACTTCTGAGATAAAACGGTATTAGAAAAATGTAGCAGGAAGAAATATTTTTAAAGGATTGAAGTGAAAATGCATTGCAACAAAGTAGTAGTGGCCAATACAGAAAATGTTTTGGAGAACTTGGCAGTAAAGGGAAAGGGATTAATGGGGTAAGGAGATAGCAAGGCCAAGGAAAATGTGATGAATCTGCACTAAGGCTGCCCAGGGGATACATGGAATATAATACAGTGTCACCCATGGAAATGGCATTGGTCCTCCTCCTTAGAGATGTACTTCATTATAGAATTACCATTTATCCCCCCTCACATCACCACCCAAAAGAAACACTAAAATTAGTCCTTGGTTCTAGTAGTCCAGTTTTGCACGGTGTCCTCGACAGGAAAGAAAACAAGACATAACTAAAGCAGCTCAGTTTTCCAGGGTCTTTAGATCCATGACTCAAGGCAGCAACACAAGTTTACATTTGCTCAATGACACTAGGACCATTGTCTTCATAATACAGCAAAAATACAGAAAAGAAAGGTTGACAAAATCTATATAAGGGAAGGTAAATTCAAAAAAGCTATTGTGATTTTCACATAGGGGTATCTTGTAAGGGAAGATGAGTATTTCGGAATGGAGGGATGTGAGGTGAAAAGGGTTTTGAGATTTAAGGGGCATAGATTTTATCAGGGTGAGAAAAGCCTTTCTTTATGTTGTAAAAGAAACAGGAAGTTCCAGACCAACCACATTGTGTTCTGAGTCCATCTGTGCCATCTGCTATAAGTAATGACTTGAATAAGATAGTCAGCAGCTTGAAGCCGTTTTCTCATCTGAAAAATGAGAATGATAATAGTGCCCTTGTAAAATAATAGTAGTCTTACAGGAGCTACTACACAGATTAAATGAGGGCTTACTCCATGAGAAAAATAGATGTGGTTTAATTTCCAGTTTTCATTTTCCATTTTGTGAGCTCAAGAAGAAAGTAGTGGGAAGAAGTCAATCATATTTCATTCAAAGAGGAAGAACCATTAAAAAATACACACTCACTGATATTCCTGTAACAAGGTTGGCTACCATACTGCACCTTTTCTTCAAAATTTGCGTTTCATAAGTAGCACACTTTTTACTTTTTCCTCACAGCATACAGCCAACCTGCTACTAAATTTCAAAAAGAATTCTCAAAGGCAGGTGTCCCTTCAATCAGTGTTTTCTCAAATGACTTTCTTCTGGAGGATCTGATGCCCATCACGACTCCAGCGAGACAATTCACCTCCTGTCCAGAGAGAATGCAAACCAGTCCCACATACCCCTCATGGTGCAGAGCTGAGTAATAGTTTCCTATTAGGATGCAAATTTAGTGACCTCACTGAGCACAGAAATAATTAAATGAAACTAACGTGTCAGTGGTAAAGACTGAAATGCTGGGCAAAGCACAGTTTATTTCTGAATTAACAAGCACCAATAATAGGCATTCCATCTGTGGGTTTTCTCAGCTATGAGGAGTGTGTCTGCAGAGGCTTAGAATGAAACAGCAGCCAGAGCGGAGGAAAAAGCAAGGAGACTGCCTGCCGGGTGGCGTCGTTTACCTGGAAGGGAGGGAGGTGCAGTCCACACGTAAGACCTTAAGGGTCTTTCCCAGCTGGGCTCCTGGCTTCTGCAGCCTTCCTTTCTCCAGACTTGCCACTGGCTCAGACATATCCATGTGTGAACCGTTTACAAGAACAAGATGTGTGTGTGTTCTGTGTGCTGGGGGAGACGCAGGTGCAGTGCCTTGGCCCATTCAGGCTTCTGATCTCCGCAAATTTCATCTACTGCAATCTGCCCCTGGATTGGGCCTCACCAAGGCTCAGACTTTGTACAAGAGCAGGACACAGTTGTGTGTGTGTGTGTGATGGTCAGTCTAAAGAAACAATAGGCCATCAAAAAAAATTTTCAAAATCCCAGAAAAGAGTTAAGTGTCAAAGGCCTGTGGCAGCAGCCAATCCGTTTATCAAACCAGAGGAGCTGGATAGAATCTGAGCCCTAGAATACAGCTCTTAACCAGCGCTCTATGTGAGAGTCATTTGGGGAACTGTTGAACACTACTGAAGCCAGGGCCCTAGAGATGTTGATTTTATTGTTCTGGGATAGAATCTGGATATTTATTTTTGATGTTCCAGGTGATTCTACTCTCAAGCCAGATTTGGGGATCACTCCCCTAGACTCTGGAACAGCAGCATCCTTTGTGGTAAGTTCCTAAGAGCAATTCAGGATTTTGAGCTAAGGGGCAATGTAGGGACTCAGGTGCCATAACCTGCTATCAGGTGGTTTAGTAGAACTGCATCCATGGCTGCTGGAAAATGAGACACCCATCTACCCAATGTTTCTTTCTCTCACCCTGTGGGGATACCATACCCATACTTGAGTTTAGCTCCCATGTGCTGTCTGCATAACTAAAGATCTGAGGTTACCAGGTTCTTGGCAGAACTCTCTCTCCTGCCTATATCATCCAGCTTGGGCCTTCTCTCTTCCCCCAGTTGGGGAAAACAGTAACAATTCCTGGATTCTCCCAAGTGAGTCTGTCTGCTTCAGATCATGGGACACAGGTGAACAGTCTTATAAACTTTTGTAAGTTCTCCATAGGTAAAAAACAAAACAAAACAAAAATGATATCTCTAATGATAGGAGAGCAATAGATCTCAACTGATTACTGTTCAGAATCTCAGTCCTGACTCTGACAACTTATTTAGGTCCCTCACAGCCTTCAGCACTGCTCACAAGGGGGTCAAATGTTGGCCCACTGGACTCAACATGCCATAAGCCCCACATACTTCAAAAAGCTCTATGTGTCCAAGTAAGTGATCACTGTCTACCCCCATCCTCCAACACTCTGCCTCAGCTTTCAAAACTGAAACCATTACTCCAATAGGATTATAATTAGAACACAACATTCCCCACGCCCCCTTGCGCCACCACAGCTGAGACCAATAGGCATAATCCCAATAGACTCTATATTTCTGTTTTATTCAATCCTAGCACAGGCAAAGTGTCCCAGATCAACTCTATTCACCAGGATTCTCACATATCTATGTATATACATCATTGCAAATATCCCCTACTGGGGCTTGAGCTCCTTCATCTTCTAGACTTCCCAACCCCTCTGGCACTGAAGGTATGCCATCAGCAAAACCTCATCTCTGAATACGCCTTTCCCTTGAAAAAGAAAATCAATTGGCCCCTGGGAACATTTCTCTGAAGCCTGATTAAATGACGGATTTTTTTTCTCTATTCCTTTTATCTGCCATGTGTCACTAGTCTTAGAGTCCAGATAGGGATACTTCATTCTCCTTATTGCCACTTCCAGAGTATTTTTATTCTCTTATCTTTCATATTCTACAACTAAAACCTTTACCATCAGTGAACCATTCTTGTTTTCATAATTTTAGCCTTGTTCCGATAGCCTACCCTGGCCATTCAGTGATGACATTGGCACCTGGCATTGATTTTATAGGTAAGGTTGTCCCCATCGTTGCTGGTGATACCAGTATACATGTAGATGACCCAACCATCAGAATGGTTTCTCAGTTTGTTGATTAATTTCTCTCCAATATCTGTATCCTATATTTTACTTTATTTAATCATACTTCAGACCTCATCATTACCAATCATCATCAAAGTTAAAATTTCAGGCATCGAGGTCTAGTTACTACCTTGTAAATTTCAAGCCCTCTTACTGTCGTGTCCTCACTGCCACTTACACTGTTCCTTGACTTCTTCAGATCCCCAATGTATTGACTATATCACATTACATTTCCATTGTGCACAACCTTCCATACACTCTCACTCTGTTCCTCAGCTGACTTAGATGTCATTGTCCATCATTATAATAATCTATATGAATCCACCTCAACATCCCCACACCTCTGCCCTTCCATTGTCCAAATCCCAAGTTGGGTTCAAACAGATCTCTGTCACCTTGTCACATGAACCTTAAGGCTAAACATGATGCAGATAAAAATGAACGGCTGCACTGACTGATCTTACTTTAAATTTATAACCACTGCCCTCAAGTGATACACTGGCCATCCCAATATGTTGATGGTTAATTTCTTCCCTCATTATCAAGGGTGCCTGTTTCACTCCTTATATTTTCTCCCCATATCTTCAACACCACCACCACACACACACACTCACACACACACACACACACACACTCATTCTCATCTAGTTAACTTGCTGAGATAACTTCCTTAGCTGCCAGTTTAATTCACTTCACTTCATCTGTGGCAGAACACTCCTGATCCAGTGAAAGGCAGGGCTTGTCTATACTTGCTGGTTCCCTTCCCTACCTCTTTTGTTTTGTACTCGTTCCACTCAGGCTTTAATTTCACAGTTCTTGGTACCATTCTTCTCAAGTGTTCAACAGGCAATTCTCAGTTCTCATTTCACCTGACCTCACAGTGGCATTTGTCATGACTGATCACTCCTTTGTTCTTGAAATATTGTCCCTCCCTTGCCATTAGGACATCATCATTTCCTGACTTCCCTCCCTGCTTGCCGGCTGCCCCTTCATTGTCCACACTGCTAGATCCTCTTCCTTTTCCTAACTTCTAAAGATGATATGCCTTAAAGTTCAGGCATTTTCCTTTGCTTTTCTCCATGCACACACAATCCCTTGGTGAGCTCACCCAGTCTCCTGGCTTTAAAGAATGTTTCCTTATTAATGCTCTCACTTTTTTTTTTAATCTCTAGCCCCTGTTCTTCATTGAGCTCCAGCCTTATATACCCAATGTCTACATGACATCTCCTTTTGGTTGCCAGTAGGCATCTGAATCAATCACATCTGGGAAGATGATTCACCTAGTTGCCCAGGAAAAACAAAATAAAACAAAATAAACAAAGCCCCCTTAAGTCAACTTTGAGTCTTTTATTTTCTTACTCCTTACATGAAAATTATCAGCATATCCTAATTTTAACTTAAAACTAGATTCTGAATACAAACCACCTCTTTGAACACAACAAAACAGTTACTATGAATGTGCCATCTTCATTCAGCAGAAAGTTTATTGTTATTTGTGTTTGGCTTGTGAATAGTACTGCTCTTTAAATTCCTTATTGGAATAGAGGGCTACATGTATTCTCTTCGGGAAAGGAAGGCTAAATTATACATTTTTACTATTTGTGAAAAAAAAAAATTCTACCATTTTAGATAAAAAAGTAAAGCCTGGAAAGACAGATGTGTGTATGTGTGTGTATGAGTGTGCGTCCCTGTGTGGGTAAGAAGAAAAGATTATAGATTGTACTTGAGTAGTTACACTAAAATGCTGTTCCAAATGTTATTTTGAACATTTTTACTATATCAGTTCAGCAAAATTAATGCTTCTAAATGCTAGTAGCATAAACGAGAAAGAAAACCATTAGCTAAAGGCTATAATCTTAGCACACTGGAAGAAAATGATTTGGAGGATAAAAATGTTCAACACAGAACTTAAAATAAAAGATTTTAAAATTCTCCAAATCTCATTTAGAGTGCACAGACTTTGTGGATTCAGAGGCAAAAATCCCAGCCTGGTTTATTTTCTCTTGCCTATCCCTTAAGTGAGTCAAGCCTCCGTGTAACTTTGCAATCATCTCTCTCTATCTTGTATCCCAATTTTCTCTTCTAATTTTCTTCTTCTCAGACATTGTTATCTTTCCCTGCCCAACACCTCCCACTATGGACACCCAGCTCCTGTTACTTCTATTGCAAAAGCTTCTTAATTGCTTCGACAAATCCCCAGACCCATCGTTCTAGAAAACATCTTTAGCAAGACAAATCTTGTTCCAGTGTGGCTTTTTAAAAATATTTTTACTTTTTTTATACAAAACGAGTAAGGGTACAGGGAAAGATACAGGACCTAGATGGGTGTTAATGTGCTTAAATAAGACTCCAACCTTTTTTCCTTCCTATTCTCAACTGTCAACCCTCAGTTGTGAGGGTGTTTAGATCCAGTACTCCAGATAAAAATTAGGCTAGGGCTAAGATTCTTAAATCACCACAGTCCTCGATATATACTTTGGACAAGTAACTTTAACTCTCTGAGCCTCTATTTAGATATACTAAATGGAGATTCAAGCACCTCCTCATCGGGCTCTTGAAAGGGCAAAAGCAGACCACGTATATAAAGTGCATTTGCTCCCAGCAGTCTGTCAATGCTCCACTCTAGTGTCACGTATTGAAATACCCGCAACCCATGACTCATGATGCCATATTTATTAAACACGCCCAGTGCCAAGGAAGGAGTTCACAGCGGCTACACGCAGCAGCCCTGATTGTTGCCTAATGAATTGTTTGGGGAAGACTCTGAGCCCTGAGAGCAGAGCAGAGCTAAGACTGGATGTTGGCAGTGACTAAATTTTCCATTTGCTCCGGTGGAATTAGGAATAGCCAGAATGTAGGAGCTAAGAGGACACTGCAAGAATAAAATGAAAAAAAATAAAAATAAAAAATAAAAAAGAATAAAATGAGCATAGTTATAAGTGGATAAAACAAGACCTAGGACTGGATCTCTCCAGGTACCAAATGCAGACAAATGGTCTCTTCTTGCCGGATGCAGCCACTTCTGCTAGGGTGGGGCTGAGTGCTTTAAGGTCCCAAACCAAAGTAGAAACCTTGGGCATATCAGGATTGTCTCTCTTCTGTGACCTACTGACCAATCCTCGTCTATGATATGATTTATGCCATTCCCTACTCCCCTTTCCACAGCCAGCTCAACTCTCAGCTTCACTTTGAAGACTCCAGACCTCTCCACTCACCTACACCGCAGAACTCCATTAGCACATGAAGACTGAACAACATCACGCAGCATCTAAACACATACTGTTTTGTATCAGTCATTTATTATGTCCTGTGTGTGGGGTTGTGTTTCCCCAACTCTGCTGAGGCTAATTCTTTTACATCTACTGTCTTCCTAGTGCCACTTGATGAAATGGAAAGAACTAAATGGTCTCTTTGCCACCACTCACTTCCTGTCTACTCCATCCTTATTCTGCTTCCCTGATGATCTCAAAACCAGAAATCTGATCCTGACATACTCCTACTGCAAATTCCATGGCATGGAAGATAAATGCCAAACCTCTTGGCCACCCATTCATTGTTTTCACTCAATCTATCCTTGCCATCTTATTTCCCAGCATCTATTAATAATTCGAGATACGACTACATTGTCTACTTGAGATCTCCTGAATGGCTGGAAGAATATGATGCTCAGTCCTCTACTAAATCTAAGAATCCCTTTCTGATGCTCTAAGAAAGACATGACTCCACTCTGACTCTTCTCCTGCAATGCTCTGCTTGCATCTCTAGCTGATCTTGGCATTGAAAATGCGTCCTTTGTGTGATTTGTACCATTACTATGTGTTCCACCAAAGCCAGGGCACTGAGTACAAATTCAAAACACAGCGATTTTGCCAAACTCTCTAGGAGATACACCAATAAGGTGAATTATTAGGCACTCTGTCTTGGCTAAGAAGATAAATAACTTTTAATTTTTTTATTTCAGAATATTAAAGAGGTACAAATGTTTAGGTTATGTATATTGCCGTTGCCCCACCTGAGTCAGAGCTTCAAGCATGTCCATCCCCCCAGATGGTGCATGCTGCACCCATTAGGTGTAGATATACCCATCCCCTCTTCTCCCCTCCCATCTGCCCGACACCTGATGAATGTTATTACTATATGTGTACTTAAGTGTTTATCAGTTAATGCCAATTTGATGGTGAGTACATGTGGTGCTTGTTTTTCCATTCTTGTGATACTTTACTTAGTAGAATGGGCTTCAGCTCCATCCAGGATAATACAAGAAGTGCTAGGTCACCATTGTTTTTTGTGGCTGAGTAGAACTCCATGGTATACATATACCACATTTTATTAATGCACTCATGTATTGATGGGCACTTGGGTTGTTTCCACATCTTTGCATTGTGAATTGTGCTTTGTTAGAGAATGTCTTTTGTTCCTTTGGGTAGATGCCCAGTAATGGGATTGCTGGATCAAATAGTAGTTCTACTTTGAGTTCTTTAAGGTATCTCCCTACTACTTTCCACAGAAGTTGTACTAGTTTGCAGTCTCACCAGCAGTGTATGAATGTTCGTATCTCTCTGCATCCATGCCAACGTTTATTGTTTTGGGACTTTTTGATAAAGGCCATTCTCACCGGAGATAAGTGATATCTCATTGTGGTTTTGATTTGCATTTCCCATAAATAACATTTTGTTACAACCAAAAGGAACAGCAATCCATTCATGAACCAACACAGACTAGGCACCTTTCTAGTCTTGGAACTGTGTGTGTATTTTGTGAGACAGGGAAGAGACATTGTGGCATTGTAGCATCAGGAAATACTTTGGTACAGCCTGATTGATTTTAATGGAGTAGTCGGTGTTTGCAAACTCTTGTTTCTCTAGCTGTCCTGCTACCATTTTATCATGTGTTTTTATACTTAGAAATTCCTTTTTCTATGTTTCTCCATGACTGTGGTTCACAAGATGATTACTGAAGTTTGCTGTCTATGTCATAATTAACAAAGAAGAGTGTAAGTGCTTAAATTTTCATAGACATCCTGAATTCAAGGTTATGTTGCACAAACCGGGCAGCAGGTACTTCTGGTCTTCTTAGGTTGGTTAAAACAGGGATCCTTCCTATTAATGAGTCTGGCCCAAGCATTACTGATTTATTCTAACATTTGACAAGTATTTTGGCAGACAATAGCAGTGCACATCTCCAAGAATACACAAAGGCCCTGAGATGGATTGATTTTCATTTTTAAATGGAAAGGAAAATGAAATGACAAAGAAAACAATTGTTCTATAAAATCCAATATTTAGATTTTTATTCAATGGCATGTGATTTCTTTGTCTGAAATTAATCCATAGTGACTGGAAAAAAGCTCCACTTCATCAGGGTTGCATTAATTCCATAAAACCGCAGAATAAGTCTAAGCTCTGGAATGATCCCTGGGAGATCATCACGCCCAGCACCCAGCCTTCATCTTCCATTTCACAACTAGTTTCTTGGGGATATCACTTTCAGGCACCATCTTCACAATTCTCCTCTTTCAATCCTCAGCTGCTTTTGTTTCTAATTTCTCAAGTTCCAAGTAAAATTAAGTATGTATCAATCTCGGAGTGAAAGACCGATGTTGTGGTTAGTGTCAAATATACCCAGCACTCAGTCCTTATCACAAAGGAGCTATGCAGCCTAGGACCGACTGGCATTTCACACCTCCAAGCTTCACATTCTTCATCTAAAAGATGAAGGACAGACCTCCCCTTGAGTTTGTTATAACTGTTAGATGAGGCAACATACACAAACGTGTGCCTAACACACCGCCTGGCTCGAAACAGGCACTCAGTGGGTCCTTTTCCTCAAATGTAACATTAGGAGAATTTCACACCATTCAGCAAAGCACTGAATTAACATCAGACAAATAACTTCACCATTTGCCCTGCTGCCCTCGGCCCTCTCTGTAATGATTTTTATTTAGTCTGTGTAATGAAAATCCGTATGATAGACATAATAAAGATGCCTACTTAATTTGTGAATTCATATTTTTGGTTCCTCAAATACACACTTAGTATAGCACATACACAAATTCAATTTATATGCCATCTCTCTTCCAAGCTTTCACAGTAGAATAATGGACTCTAATATGAAAAATACAATTATCAAATATAAAAATGTTGGATCCTAATTCTGAGCCACATAGAAAACAGAAGATGCTGTAAAATGATAAGCCCGTGCACGAACACACCTATTACCACCATCTACTCCCTGGGAACATTCCATTTTCCATCCATGACCACTGTAACTGTGATTGAAAATAAACTAGTTAGGCTCATTTTTGACTACTACATTTTATTCTCCTACAGCATCTAGAGCACTGCCACATCTGGACAACTATTAAATTACAAAGTGGTGACAGAGAAAGATGATTACTAAAGTCCGTTGTGTATTAAAGCCTATATGTTAGGTACTAGCTGGGAAAGGGGGACTATCTGATAATACCTGAGCTCTTATTATTAGCCAGAGACTTATGCAAGATGCACAAACTGAGGTGAAGGGAGTTAACAATTTACATGAGCCCTTGTAGTTAGCAGGTAATAGGACTGGAATTTCAATCTGGATTCACCTAACTCCAAAATATTCATTCTATGTTAATACTCTGCTTTTCATGGTGAGGTACAGAAAATATAATGACTTTATTTTGTTAGACTTCATAGGAAAAATTAAAATTCCTACTGACTTTTCCCCTCAGTATTTATAAATGTTTGGGAGTCACTCATACAAAAGACCTTAGCATTGTTTTAAATGTACTCCTTTACTTATTCACTCAATTAACATGAACCGAAGGATTTTATGAAAGGCACTGTGAGTCACCTATCGCGAGCAACAATGCAGTCTCAACTCATTACAGCCGGATATTTGATAGTAAGAAAAGCCATTTTTCTCCATTCTCCTTTTTTCCCGTCCGCCTTCCATGCTCTCCCTAGATCTTCCAGAATGGCAGGCAATGGCCTTTAGACTGAACCACTCTCTCATTCCGATGCTTTTTGGCATTCAGAATGTTTTAAAAGTGAAAAATTTTTGCATACAAACCAGAGAGACCTCCATTTAAGAATTTAAGACTATCTTGCAATTGGGCCCACTGTCATAGCTAAATTTTCTATTATAAAGCAAGAGAAAATAGCATAAGAACTGGTACTGGTTATAAGGCTCTTCGTGTCTACACATTGTCAACTGAGGGAAACAGCAATTCCACGGACCACAACTTCTGATTTATCTGACCATCATTTTCAGGCAATCATTTCCTAGAGAGTGGAAAAACATGCCTCTCATTGGAGATAGAGACATAATGTTCCCTGATTCCCTTGCTCTGTAAGAATTCAGCTATTGATTTTTCTGGAATTTCTGGTCCTTCCTCTTCTATGGCCTATAGGGGCCCAAACACATTCTCTTACTTGCTCTTACACCCTCCTTCTGAATCCAGAGCTTATCCTTATTTTGCAAAGTTAAAAAATAGAAATAGGAAAAGTCAATATGATACACAGAGGAGTATTAGGGAAGTAAATTTAAATTTTATTGTCATAGTCATTCCACAAGAACAGAAAGAGAAGACAGAGCAGCAGGAGAGAGAGCAAGAGAATGAGCAAAGACAGAGGACAGAGAAACAGGGAACACAGGTTAAGTGTCTCAGCACATGAAGGGGGATGGGAGCCAGGGAAGAGGCCGCAATGCTTGGGAACATCCAGCATGGCACCTTAAGGAGAAGGCAAGTCATAGTAGATGATTGTCCTGAATTTGTGGAGCATTCTATAGTACATAAAGCATTCAAAATAACATAATCTCGTGAGACCTTCACAAAATTGTAGTATGATAGGAGGGAAAGCTGGAAGATCTTCAGTAACTAATACATGTTGAGAAATTAGCTAAGTCTACCATCTCTTCCATGCACAATAAATTGGATATAGGTTTTAGAAGTTTCAGTAATAAACTAAAAACAAAAACAACAACAATAATATCAATTGGGGGAAAGAAGGTAGGTGTATATGAGTATTCCTAAGAGCATAGCAAGTAGATGATGATGGTGATGATGATGATGATATGATGCATTACATTTTTTAAAATAGAATTTATGTTTTAGAAAAGTTTACACTCACAGAAAATTTGAGAAGTGGTTTCACTTAAACTCTACATCCAGTTTTCTCTATTATTTCCTCCATTATGTAAGATAAAAGTATATTATATCCTACATTAGCATAGTACATTTGCCACAATTAATGAATAAATATTGATAGGTTATTATGAATTAAAGTCTATAGTTTATTCAGACTTCCTTAATTTTTATGCCCCTTTTTCTGTTCTAGAATCCCCACCAGGTTACTATATTACATTTATTTGATATGATTCCCTAGGCTGCTCTTGGTTGTGGTCGTTTCTCAGATTTTGCTTGATTTTGATGACTTTGACATTTTTAGGGAGTACTGGTTATAGGTATTTTGCAGGATGCCCTATTACTGGAATTTCAGTGTTTTTCTCATACTTAGATTGGGGTTATTGATTTGGAGAAGGAAGACCACAGATGTAAAGTGCCACTTTTATTACCTCCTATCGAGGGTGCATAGTATTAACATGATTTATGATTGTTAATTTGATCTTGATCACCTGGCTAAGGTAGTGTTTATCAGGTTTTTCCACTGTAACGTTATTCTTTGTTTCTTTTTTCATATGTACTGGAAGGAAGGAAGGAAGGAAGGAAGGAAGGAAGGAAGGAAGGAAGGAAAAGTCACTATGCACAGCCAACAATTTGAGGGCTGAATATCTACATAAACTATGTAGAATTCTTCTGCATGGCAGATTTGTCTCTTCTTTCTCATTCATTTATTTATTTAATTGTTTACTTATGTCTGTATGGTCTCATAAATATTTGTCTTATACTTTGGGTTATAACTGAAAACTACTTTTTGGCTAAAATTTTCCCAGCTTTGGACTGGTTCTAGCTGGGGACTTTTTTTTTTTTTCTTTTTTATTGGGGGAAAACTACAAAGCATTTACAGTACAATGTTTACAGTCACAATTTATAGTGAGCTGATTTCCCAAAATATATTACCACTCAAGTTGACTTATTTTGTTACATTTAAAAATCTACTCTGTCAAAGTAGTCCATAGAGTACATACATAGTGCTCCAACTGTATCTACTTAAAACCAACACTCCATTTTAAGTGTATAATTAAATGATTTTCATTGAATTTACCAAGGTGTACAGTTAATCACATGAATCAGTTTTTGAGGAATTCCTTTCCCCTATTGAGACCCCTAATTCCGCTCCCCAACTACTTTTCAACCCTCCACAGTGACCCCCCCATGTCGCTCAGCCTTGGGTCTACCCCCACCCCCCACTTCCCCAGTGTTCACTCCCACCCTTTGAGCACCAGAGTGTTACTCAGTCAATACCAATTTGAGGGTAAGTACAAGTAGAACCCATTCCTCGGGTCCTGTGTCACCTCACTTCGAATAATGGGCTCAAGCTTAATCCAGGACAACACATGAGGTTCCAACCCACTGTCATTTCTTAAAATTAAGTAATATTCCATTGTGAACAAATACCAGATTTTAACAATCCACTCATTGTATAATTAAATGATTTTCAGTGAATTTACCAAGGTGTACAGTTAATCACATGAATCAATTTTTGAGGAATTCCTTTCCCCTATTGAGACCCCTAACCTCCCACTGCCTCCCTGCTGCTCACCTTCTGGGATGGGGTCTGGCTGTCCAATCCCCATGGCCTGGTACCCTGGCCCAGTCTGACCTGTTTACTCCTGACTCAATCCCACAACCACTGCTGTCCACCTGGGGTGGAGACCAGGTTGCATTGGTGAGGGGAGGCCTGCATTCTGCTGTCATCCTCTACCCCCAGCAGGAAAGGATCAAGGTTAGATGCTTGCTCTACGGCATCTTGGGACAAGACAAGACAGCACCCACCCTGCACTGGCTGACAGTGCCACTGCATGTTCATTGGGTGACTGGAGGGAGGGGTTTCTCATCCACCTCAATCTAGGTACCAAGCTCATCCAGGCACAGGTAAGAACAGCCTGCACATGGTAAGAGGAGATTGATTTCACCATCCCACCCAGCCCCACATTTTTATTTTGCACTGGTACTCACAAAGCATGTGCTCTATAAAAACATGTTTTATGAATATAAATTGCATGGTATAGATGAGGAATCAATAAGATGTCATGCAGGAATTAACATTTCATTTGATGATCTTCTGGCCCCTAGTCATCCTGCCATCCAGGGGTAGGCAGAGACCAGCTGGCTTAAGGAACAGTACAAAATGGTGTCAGCCAAGCTGGAGCTGAGCTGGAGCAAAGCCCAGGCTGAATCCTGCTTCCAGATCGCATGGGTGGAAACACCTGAGTAGATGCTAAGCCTTCCTGCCCTGAGGTCAGGTAAGGGCTCTGGCCGCTCTTTCCTCTCCCACCACATCACCACTGCCTGAGGTGGCTTTAATGGAAAGTAGCACCGGAATTAGTTTGCTAGGGCTACTGTAGTAAGGTACCACAAACTGGGTGGCTTGGAACAGGGTTTAATTGTCTCAAGTTCTGGAGGCTAGAAGTCCAAGATCAAGGTGTCAGCAGGCTTGGTTCCTTCTGAGGGTAGTGAGGGAGAGTCTGTTCCAGGCCTTTCTCCGTGTTTCTGGTGTTCTGCCTGCACAGTTTTGACATTTCTTGGTTTTATTTTTTATTTTATTTTTATTTATTCAGGATATTAGGGGGGTACAAACATTTTGGTTACATGTAATGTGTTTGCCCTGCCCAAGCCAGGGCTGCAGGCATGTCCTTCCCCCATACAGTGCATTCTGCTTCTGTTAGTTGTGGGTTTACCCCCTCAACTCTGACCAGCACCCAACGAGTATTACTACCAAGCGAACACCTTAGTATTAGTCAGTTAGTACCAATTTGATGATGATTACATGTGATGCACGTTTTTCCATGCTTGTGATACCTCACTTCGAAGGACAGACTCAATCTCTATCCAGGATAATATGAGAGGTGCTAGATCACCGCTGTTTTTTGTAGTCGTTCCTTGGTTTTAGATGGCATCATCCCAGTCTTTACCTTGATGTTCACATGGTGCTCTCCCTCTGACAAAATGTTCGTATTTCATAAGGACACCAGTCACACTGGATTCGGGGTCCACCTTACCCTAGTATGATCTCATTCTAACTTAACTAATTGCATCTCCAATGACCCTATTTCCAAATAAGGTCACATTCTGGGTTATTACAGGTTAGGACTACAACATATAAATTTTGAGGTGACATGAATGAGCCCATAACAGGACCCATGTGTAGAGCATTACAGACAATGCTTCAACAGCAGTTATTCCTGACAGAGGAAGCACATTGGCTGGCTGAAAATTCACACTAAGGGTGAGCAAGCGTTGGAGAGGAGAGAGGGGAAAACCTGGGGTCCTCTGGCTCTTGAATGCAGTTGGGATATAGGAGAAAAGGTTGGAGGGAGAGAGGAGAAGAAAGAGTCATCTCAGAATACAAAGGTAAAAAAACACAGGAAACAGTGACAAAGCCGAAGTACAGGCTCTGCCGGCTCCACAACAGGCTCAGGCCCAGTTCAGAGGCTGGAGAAATAGTTCACTTTCTCAAAAGGTCTCCTATCCCCAGCCTGTAACTTTACTGTCATCTTCCTAATTTGCAATCTTAACCCCACTCCTATGCACATCTTCCAAAGCAAGCTCTTTCAGAAACAGTCCTTCATCTCCAACTGTGCCCAGGCCTGAATCAATACTTCTTAACTGTATTAAGCAAAATCCTGCAGCATCTGCAGACCAGGGTATCAGAATCCTGCTAAGAAAGAAGAAAAGAAGTTGCATCACTGCACCCTCCAGAAAAACATCAATCAATTTAAAGCTTCTTCAAATATGTTCCAGCATATTATAACGCACATACAAAATGGCAGCTGGATATTTAAAATCTTATTAAACATCTAACTAAATTATCACCAGTCAACCCCAGCACCTATAATCTCTTCTACAATTCTGCTCTTGTAACAAAATGCTATGGTGTCAGGTAAGTATATGTTCCCATGAAAATCCACTTATTAATGGCTCTAAATGTTCAACAAATTAGCAGACTTTAAAAATTCATTAACACTTTTGTTCTTAATCCAAGGATTTGTTCATTTAATAAATGTGAGCTCATAGTAAGGAACTATTAGCATACTACAATTGCTACTTGGGGAAATTCTGCAAGGTGATGGATTAGACGGAGTTTTACTTTTCTAAACCTATGTGTGTTGAAATCGTCTGCAAGGGAAATTAACAAAGCCTTGTCAAGGGGTGGAACAGCATGGTTTTGAATGGTCCCAGCACTACAGGATAATAATTGGCATAAATAAATACCAAGTACTCTGTGCACCTTCCCAAATACTGTAGGAGGTAGGTGGAGGCCCATTGTATGGCCTTAAGTCCCAGTCAAATGGGATGAGGGGTCCACCCTACCCCAGTATGACCTCATCCTAACTTAACTAATTACATATGTAAAGACCCCATTTCTACATTAGTCACATTTGGAGTTACTGCAGGTTAGAACTACAACATATGAATTCTGGGGAGCACGGCCCATAGCAGGACCATGAGTGGACCCCAGAGACCATGCAGAGTCAGTGAGAACGTGCAGCTGCAGAGGAGCAGCCCAGCTTCTGGAATCCAGAGCAAGGAGCTATGTGGAGGACAAAAGAAAGAAGGGGACTTGAAAAAAAGGGAAAATGGAACTTTCATCCACTTTTTTTTAGTGGTGACAGGGATAGAGAAAAAGAAGGGGGAAGAAGAAGAAAGAGAGTCCCATTCCTTTCCATGGTCAGCATCTGTTAGTGGTTCCTTTTCTAACAGCTTCTAGCCTACTCCTCCCTTTCTGAAATTATAGGGTCATAAAATATTCTGCTTGTATTCCACGTACCTTCCTACTTAACAAGGAAGTTCTCAGCCCATAATAAATTAGAGGAATAAGAAGGTTTTAAATAGTAGTTTAAGTAATAAATGCAACAGCTCCAAAGTGATGGTCGATGTTCACCTAATATACTCATTTGCTGACAATTGCTGGATGTTAGTGGACTTCACGGAAATTAGCACTGTCTATATGCAAGTACACACAAACACCATGGCCAAACTTCAAATAAAAGAGGATGGCCTGGTTGTAAAAAAAAAAAAAGCGATGGAATTATATCAATCAACTTGACCAAATACCATATACTGGGTGGCTTGAACTTAATTTCCCACAGTGCGGAAGCCAGAGGTCCAAAATCAGGCTGCCAGCGTGGTTGGGTTCTTATGAAGGCCCCCTACTGGCTCGACTTCACCTCGCCGTGTCCTCACGTGGCAGCGAGAGGGCAATCTCTCTCCCTTCCTTATAAATTCATTAATCCATCATGAGGGCCCCACCTTACAACCTCATCTAAACCTAATGACCTCCCAAAGGCCCTATCTCTAAATACTATCACATTAGAGGGTAGTGCTTCAACATGTGATTTGGTGGTGGGGGCTGGGGGGTGGGGACAGAATTCAGTCATTCCACCTCTGGCTCCTTAAAATTCATGTCCTTCTCAGATGCAAAATATATTCATTCCATCCCAATTGCCCTAAAATTCTTAACTCGTTCTAACATGAACTCAAAAGTCTCAAGTCTCATCTAAATATTGTCTAACTCAAATACAGGTGAGATCTGAGATACATTTCATCCTGAGGCAAAATTCCTCCCTAGCTCTGCACCTGTAAAAGTTACGTGCTCCCAAATGCTATGATGGGATAGGCATAGGATAACATTCTAATTCCAAAAGGGAAAAACAGGAAACAAGGAAGGAGTGATGGATCCCAAGCAAGTCCAATACTTAGCAAGACAAACTGTGTTGGTCTTAGTGCTCCAGAATAATCCCCTTTGTTTCCAGCCTTCACCTTCTGGACCCATCGGGGTGACGATCCCACCTTCGAAGCTCTGCCAGGTGGGGTTGCACCTCCAAGGCCTATTCCCAGTGTTCTGCAGGGTGGTCCCCACAGCTTTGGTCGGAGACCATCTGGCCGGTTTTCAAACCCGAGTGGTGGCCCTGACGATCTTTGAATTGCCTTCAGGGTCCTTCTCATCTTTTCTTTAAGAATTGTGCATGTTCACAGACAAATAGCTCTATGGTCTGGTCCTGCTGGATCTAAGAAGTCCAACAGCCTTCCTTCATTCAATCTCATTTTTCTCTGTCCTTTTTAGTCCAAACTGGCATGTCTTTGCTGGTAATAATCTCATTTCTATTCCTGGCTTCTGTTGAAATGGTTGATTAAGCCAATGAGTCACACCCATGACCCATCTCTTTGTCAAGTAGTTGTTCAGACACACCTTTACTGTTCTCTTTAGAACAAGCTTCCTCATTTTTTGCAGTATGAATAGGCTGAGAATTTTCCAAATTCCTGGGTTTTGTTTCCTTTTTACTTAACAATTCCTTCTTTTATTTCATCTGTCTTCTTTTGCATTTTACTATAAGAATTCGGGAGGAACCAAGCTATTCCTGCAACACCAATCTCATCACTCACAAATTCTACCTTCCACAAAACTGTAACACAATTAAGCCAAATCCTTTGCCACTTTATAACAATGATCACTTTTCCTCCATCGGTCAATAACATGTTCCTCATTTCCATCTGAGTCCTCACCAGAACTACTTTTAATATCAATAGTTTTAGCATGCACTTCAACACTCTTCTGGCCTCTACCCATTACCCAGTTCCAAAGCCACGTCCCCATATTTAAGTATTTGTTATAGCAGCACCCCACTTCTCAGTGTCAAAATCTGTTATTAATCTGGGCTCTCCAGAAAAACAGACCTAACAGAATAAAGATTTAGATATAGTTGTAGATAGATGTAGAGATACAAGTTCTGTTTCTCTAGAGAACCCAGACTGATACAGATATATTTGCAGATATATATACACATAGATAATACAAATATATCTATACATATAGATAGATAAATATCTGTGTATCTATCTATCAATAGATAGATAGGGGGAGATTATAAGGCATTGAGCCATATGATTACAGAGGTTGAGAAGCCCCAAAATCTGCAAATGACAAGCAGAAGACCCAAGAGATTCAATGGTACAGTTCCAGCCTGAGTCCAAAGGCCTGATAAGCAGGAAAGCCAGTGGTATAAATTCCAAACTTAGTCTGAATCCAAAAGCAGGGCACAATCAATGTCCCCGATCAAAGATAGTCAGGCAGACAGAAGACTTCCTCACTCAGCCTTTCATGCTGTTCATGCCTCCGTGGACAGGGTGAGGCTCACTCACCTTGGGAGGGCAGTCTGCCTTGCTCGGTCTACTGACTCAGCTGTTAACCTCATCCAGAAACACCCTCACAGACACACCCAGAAGGATCTCTGATCAAATATCCAAGCCTCTTGTGGCCTAGTCAGGTTAACAGATGAATTTTACCAATGTAGGACCCAAGGAAAATGACACAGCTCTTGGGTAGAATGGTTTCTGCTTTTCCACTCTATTTCCCGCTCTTTCCCTCAGGACACTTGCCCAGTGTTCTTTTGACCAAATGAAGCGAGGAGAGGTAGGAAAAGCAGGAAGTATACAGGCAGGATGGATGGAACAAGGAGAATTTCTAAATGACTTTAGGGCCAATGCACTTTTGGGGTAAAACTCAATTGCATAACCTACCAACTTATAAAGGGGGATTTTTAATAATCCCCTGTGTTTGGCCTATATCTATAGCATGTTCAGGCATTAAATGGGATTAAAATTACATATTTAGAATTTGCAAGAAAGCAAGCAAGATGAAGAAGAAATTTTTGTAAAGAAAGGCTTATTAAGTTCCCACAGCATTCCTGACCCTTATCTCATGCTCCAGAAGCCCTTTGAGATGGATATTGTTATCCCCACATTACAGGGGTAGAAAGTGAGGCAAAGCATGTTCCTGCCACTGTGGGGGAGCAACGGCTGACCCAGGCAGGTGGCAGGCGGCAGGTATTGCTCCAGGTCTGCTGCTCCTCACCCCGCACGGGTGGCTGACGTGCCGTCAATTGGCAGTGCCCGCCTTGCCCCACACGTGCACATCTCTAGAAAGTATTTTTCTCTCATCAGTATCAAAAACGAATCAAGGTTTTTAGCACCCATGCTCTGGAATCAATTAAGCATTTTAATCAGAGACGAAAATTACAAGAAGCCGTCAGCAGACTCATTCCAGGGCAGATCCCAGGGCCCACACCACGTCACTTCTCATAAGACTATAATAACTCTTTTCATCCTGCACTCCACAGTCAGCGAGCCGTTCCTAATTACCCACATCTGCAAGAGAACTCGCTTTCTTAGGCCCTGAGCTGATGCTATCCTACAACCCCTTATATGATTTTACAAATTCCCCAGGACAGCGTATGCCAAGACAAAAGGTAACAGGGAAATATATTCCGTCCTGTGCAGAAAGCCATGCAGAAGACATCACATTTAATACGACCACGATAAAGCCAGTCATAATTAATAGAGCTCAATTAAAGAGAGGTTAGATTTTTTTTTTCAATTTATCTACCAGCAAGGAATGAATTACAGCACATTCCCACTCCTTGGGAAAACAATTGCAAAAAATTGGGTTACTTTTTGTGGTCAGACTTTACATAGCTTTTCCCTGTCACTAGTCAATTTCCATTTCAAGAAAAAGTTGACAGACATGTAGCTCCTGTTCCACAGTATCACACCCCAGTATTTTGTTAAGTACCATTCTGACTAATTGATGAACCATTCCAAACAGTGACCACCTAGACTTGATAGAGCTCTCTCCCTGGGACACAAAGGGACACATATCAACACCTGCATCCTTCTCCGATATATTTAATTGGTCAATTCTGCTCTGCAGAAAGGGGGCTTTTCTCTTCTGTGCCAGTATTTGGCTGAGAAAGCCATCTAGGGGAGAAATAAAGACACTCAGTTTGGAACATGTATTAATAACTGAGCTCTCCACAATAAACACAGTAGAATCTGAGACCCAAGAGAACCTTCCGGTGCCACTCTACCCAGCCCCTAACTCCTCAATAACAAATCCCCTAACTCCCAAAATAGGAATGAAGTCTGCAAAGCTGCTAATAGCAGCTTGGAATAGGTTAGTCTAAGCTTCCACTTCCCAGATAGGCTTCATATTGAATATTAAACCATAAGAATATGAGCGTAGCCTGACAGCAGAGCACTGCCCATGGTAACCTGTTGGAGAATTCTGCAGGAATCGCAAAGAACCGTCGCTGCACTGTGTACACGTCCTGTGCTCCCTTCATTCCACGCCATCTGCTCTTTTGTCACCACCACCCATGGCAGGACATCTCAGTTGCTGCCACTGAGCTGGAATTGTGCCCTCTCACTGTGATCAGCCATCAGACGAGCATTTAGCACTCATCCCTGAGTCAGACAGACTCATTTAATATGAAGGGGCCTGCTGTCCAGTAACACCCTGGTCGGCTCCTATCCAGCCTGCACTGCTGGGGAGAAGGAGACTGGGGAGATTGTTGCCCGGCCTCATCAGCTCTAAAAAGGCATGTACATCCAGGAAACAGCTGCCCCAGCCCAAATGCATAAGCCACCAGTAAGATGAAAACATCGTAACACTGTCCGACTTCCACCTCCTGCTAGAGCTCTGTGCTGCTGCTCCACACCACGCGGTGCGTTCATTCATTCAATAAGCAGGTTCTGGAACCTCTGCTGGGCTCCAACACACAATTCTCACCTTCCACGAGGATTGGGGAGACAGGAGGACTGTTTGGACTAGTTCTCACATTCACAAAGGGATTCCAATTTAGGCTGGTGAAGTTATCTCCAAAAGTGATACATCAGCCACAGAGATACACTGAGTGATTGAAAGAGGAAATTCATCACCCAGACTTAAACTTATATCCCGTCATCAGAACGCACCACCTCTAACACACCATGAATTGTAATGAAGCTGTAAAGAAGCTCTAAAAAGAAAAAATTACCTGTGTCATTATGCTTTATAACATTGATTTGTTCAATGTAAACCTCAAAAATGTACTATAAGAGAGTTCAGACTTTTATGCTTTGATATACTGGAAGCCTTTAAAAATGGAAGTGAATTGGACCCTGTCATCCATATGGGAGAGAGAGGAAGGGAGGGGCCTGAGACAAGAGCACAACGTGCCGCACAGAAGCCCTGCTGTCCCCGGCACTCGTGTCTCCCTGGGGCCTCGTGTTGAGCCAGAGCTTCCACTTGGCTCTCTCCCCTCACTCAGGAGTGCCCCTCCTTTCCTGGTGTCAAAATGTTTTCACAGGACTTCGAGCAGTCGGGCACACTGAACTGATTTGAAAAAAAAAAAGAGGGATCTCTGAAAATCACATTAAATGCTTAATAAAATAAAACAAATTTTTAAATTCAAGGTTAACTTTGAAAGCAAGAATTCCAGGAATAAAGAGGAGGGCAAAGCCTGATAGCAACAAGAGCTGCACACTCAGGCCTTTCTGTGCATGCCCAACATGGGGACGAGCAGAGTCACGTGCATGACGCTGTTGAGGGTTAGTCTTTCCCACCCCACCCCAGCTTCCAGGATATGGTCATAGAAGTTGTGTTCTCTATATAGATGCTTCATATCTGTGCATCCTCATAGGCTCTGATTATTGGCACTCATTTCGTCCGTTGTTATTAAATTTTAACATATGGGCTGCCAAAGCAAGCACACACTGCACCACGGCAAAAATTGTTTTTGGTAGGTAGATGATCAAACACTGTCATGGCCCTTCCCCAGCTACTGATAGCAACAGCAATGAGCCCACAGCTCTGGGAGCCTCTGGCCTGGCAGATATCTCATTCTGTGAGGACTGCATTGACCATATCTCTGTGAAGAAAATAAGAGATGATGGGCAGCCTGTCCACTCATTTGCACCCTTGATTTTCTTGGCTGGACTCATTGTTGGTACAGGGGACCACCAAAGTGACAGTCTTCTCCACCGAGACTGTGTCATTCTTATTTCCAGTCTTCAAACCCAGGCAATCCTTCATGAGCCGACTGAGCTCACCAACCACCACCACTTCCACCAACAATCATTCGCCACCCCAGGCCCTGAGTGGCAGACAAAGTTCATCAACAACCCAGCATCCGCTTCTCTGTCTTCCTCACCGATAGCACCTCAGTCTTGAGGTGCAATGCACTCAGCCCCAGGTTCTGGTTGGTTTAAGCCAAACAGAACAATCCCATTCCCCAGTTTCTGAGCCTACTGACAGATAACCACAAGCTCCAGCTCCACCCACTCAGACACAAATGGAGTGGGGCTGAGTCTCTGGAAGGACTGTCCAGGAGTGCAGTGGTTCCCCTCCTCGGCGAGGTCGACTGCTCCTCCTGCTGCACCACTGAGGCTGAGAGCAGCCTGGGTCTCTCCCCTCTCAGGAAGGGCTGACTCCTCCCTGGACTTCAGTTCATTAAATTTCTTTGCATCTTCAGCTCTCTGATGTGTTTTTATAAATGATTACTTTGAAGCTAATCCAGCTTTTTTCTGTGGTTAGGATGAGAGCAACAGTCTCTCATAACTTTCTAAATCCTAATCACAAACTTGTATGTAACTTTTTAATGTGGACTGCCTACATTTTAATAAAAACTGTTACATAATGAGTTTACATGTACTTTTTTGTTCTTACCCTTTTTGTAATGATCTAGTAAAAGATAATCTGCATCAGCATTGGGCTCTTACAGAAGTTTCTCTTTTAAATTCTCCTTAAATTGAAGAGGCAGTGGGTCAGGTCATTCAGTTAATCATGAATTTACCCAGTTTTATGCTCTTCAGCCCACAATCCCCATCTCTACATTTCTACAGGATATAGTAGAAGATCTCATCACATTCCTGGCTAAAATTCTGATCCATTGTATCAATAGAATTCCTTCGATCTACAAATACATCAATATTAGATGTAGACACATGTGGCATAGGTATAGGTATAAGCACAGGTACAGGTACAGATATAGATACAAGTATAGGTATAGGTATAGATACAGGTGTAGGTATAGATGGTATAGGCGTGTGGATAAAATTAGCCAGCCTTGACTTGCTCCTAGGGAATCCATGCTGGATCCTGATGATTATCACTTTCCTTTCTTAGTATTAGTAACAAGAAACCCATACAAGTCAAAGTAAACTCATGGATCTCTAGTTTGTGAAATCTGCCATTTTTAATCTCTTCTGCTGCAATCTGCCATTGTATTGCCCTATATCTATTAATATTCTCCTGGCACCTCTCTTTGTAAAATATGAGCTATGTGTTCTCCAAGTCCTTCCTTAACCCAGAAAAAAAAAATTATAAAATGAGAGCTGGGAGATAATGTGTTATTTCTTATTTTAGATGATTCTCAAATCTCGAATAGGTGAGATTATTGGAAGAGGATTATTCTAGCACCCTAGCCACAGAACCCATACTGTAAGACTGCTTTTTAGGTGAATCTAAAATATGATAAAGTCTGGCTGAACTTCATTAGCCGCGCTTATTTAAATTGCATCCAAGATACTTCATCTCATACTAAATTCCACTCAGCAGCAAATAACATCATAGCACAGTTCTAGAGTTATTCAGTTAGCCCATAGGTAATGCTATGATAGCCTACCATCAACATTTAATACTTTGCAAAGTGTTTGAAAACTTTCACAGAGAAAGTTTTATCTCTTCTCCTGTTCCATGGCAATACAATACAAATATAGGAAAGACTTTTTTCTATCAAAAAATTATATTTTCTAAAGCTGAAAATAAACACATAAATAAACGTGTGTCCTGATTCCTATCATGCTAAGGCTTCCTATAGTGGACCAGAGCTCATTCCAAGTGGAGATTCCTGGAGAAAAAATCTTCAGTCCCTTTGGGATTTAAACAAATGGAACAGAATTTTAGTATTAAAAATGTTATTGTTAGAAATGGAAAAAATTATAAATAGTGCTTTTCATAGAGGAAGGAAAATGTAATGAAATGAAGTGCTCCTTTCATTGGGAACTGGCATCTTTTTCCAGTTTCCCTCTAGGAAGTTCTGTCAACAAACTTGAAATGCACACTGCTTTGCAGATGGCGTCACACTTGATCATTACTAAATGTAGTGAAACATTCCTTTGTCTCTACATCAGACACTAACTGAGGATACAAGGCCTGGGAGAATATAAATATTCTCATATAAAAAAGAATTATGACCCGATTTGCTGCTCTTTCACCCACATGTTTACATTGCTGGTATTTTTTTTTTGTATCAACTCCACTGAAAACTGATCTTTGAAATGATAAAAGCTACCGAGATGTTTTGTTTTCTTTTCCCCATAATGGTTTTTTAAAAAATATTCAAGGCTGTTGAACTATCAAGGCATATATCTTTGTAACTAGCTACACCCACGGTGACTATGATGTCCTCTATCCAATAGCATAGTCTCCCCTCCCAAGGGCAGAGCCAGGCCAAGGAGGCCTGTGGCCAAGCAAGTCAAAGCTGGGCTTGAGTCTAAGTAGACAGATTAATGTTCTAAAAAGAAGAAAATGGTTAATCACAGCGGGGTAGTGCACACCACATCCAAAGAAAATGCTAATGTCAGTCCTGGTGAAGCCAAATCCATTGTCAAGACCAAGGACAAGCTCAGGAAGTCACAAGACAGGGACCTAGGAGGGTGGAGCTGGAGCGGAAGGAACGCAGGTGGGAAAGAGGCAGTCTGTCCCGGGACATCCACTGTGAGCAGAGCCGTGATCTTTCCAGCACCGATCTCACGTTGTGGGGTGGGTTGCATAGGCTGGTTGGAAGATATGGAGTCACTAAGAGTAGTAGAGGCACCCGCATTTCCACATTAGCAGCAGAGGATTAGGCAAGAGAAGTCCTCATATTTTTTTCAACTAAAAATCCCAGAAGATGTTTCATTGAAGTTGAGGGAAAGCTCTACCTTTCTCTTTCAAATGACAAGGGTTTATGTAAAAAAATCCACTGTTTTCTAGGTCTGTAAGCAACCTCTGCCCCAAACCTCCATTGGGTACCTTCATTCTGACAACAGCCTCTTCAATTCTAATTCTAAATCCTGAGTGCCCCACCCAACGTGCTCCATAGCTGGGTTTTATCTCCAAGTCTCTGGAACTGCAGCTCTGACTTACCCTTGGAAGATTTCTTCCCTGGGGACAAAATCCCTGACCTTGAGCCTGAGAGGATGTCTGGAGCCTCAGTATCTCCAGATTGATCTCCTGGGAACCAAACGCACTTGCTTGAGTTCAGAGAGCTAATCAGCCCAGAGTCCCCATTAAATTCTCTGACCATGTAAGGGGACAAGCCCCTCCCTTGGATCCATGATCTACCATGGCCACACAGCCGTTAGACACTAGTAACTGGAGACATTGTTCTCAACCAGCCACTCCAGCCTGCAACCTATCCCTACAATTTAGACTCAATGACACAGCTACCAGACCTGTCTGTGATTCACCCTTCCTCAAGAGGAAAGCAGCACACAAAATAACCCATGTTTGCTTTTGCTCCCCAATGCAGAGGTCAGGAGTTACCGTTATCCAAAGTTTGCACCTCAGATCCCCCCAGACAATTATGCAGGAACAACAATCAAGGCTTGAAGAAGAAAAGGAATGAGATCAATGATAGCGCTAGCATATTTCTCCAATATTTGACACTATCGATTATAAGAATGTCCTTATGTTTCAGAAATGTTAAAATATGGCGATTTTCCATGTTTTGCAGACTAGCACACAACTTCTATCGTGACATTTTAGAATTCATTTCACTTTCTGGTGAGTCTTCTCAGTCCTGGCACATTACCTACCATGACAGCACCTGGCCCTTTACCTGATCCGCCGGATCTCTATAAATGGCCCAGGACTCTGATCTCATTGGCCTCTTAGTCTCAGATCCCCACAGAGGGGGCACTTTTCTTGCAAACGGAGAACACCATTGGTTGTTCATCTCCGCCTCTCCCAGCCCTAGATCCAGTTCTTTCTTTTCCTCCAAGGTGGTAGGACAGGCTTGTGACACCTTCCTCAACATCCCATCCAAAGTCCTTAGAGTTTGGTTGCCCATAACTGGACAGATGTTAGGCCTCAGTATTACAGATTCCTTTCAAGATATAACATACTCAATTATGTTTCTCCTTGAATTGCCCTTCTCTTTATGTTGAAGAGACACATTTCCTACAGTTAGAGATGTTGCTGTCAGGATCCAGCCCTTTTAATCCTACTTACAATCTAACAAATTAATCTGTTACCATTTCATGGATGCTGGCAGAAGACATGAGATTTCTAGATCAGGGGAAAAGGACATTACTATTCATGGCTCAGCAAGCAGAATGAGTTTATGTTTATGTCAGTTCCTTTTGTCTCCCTGACCTCTAATTTCTACAGGGGCAACTTGAGGCAGCCCAGGTGAATGCTTTACACATAAAGGGTTTGCTTCACAGTTGAGAACCTCTGAATTTGGGGAATCCACCTCCTCTATAGCAAGCCTGTTGAGAAAACCTTCACAATAGCCAAAAAGTGGAAGCAACTCAAGTAATCATTGAAGATAAGTAGATGAGCAAGCTATGGTATATACATGCAATGGAATATTATTCAGCCTTGAAAAGAAGGAAAATTCTGACATTTACTACAATGTGGATAAACCTTGGAGGCATTATACTAAGTTAAATAAAACAAACAGAAAAAGAGAAATGCTGTATGATTCCACTTATATGACATACTCAGAATAGTCAAATTCACAGACACGGAAGGTATAATGGGGTTGCAGGGACTAGGAGAAGGAGGGAAGGGAGAGTTGTTTAACAGACAGAATTTCAGCTTTGCAAGATGAAAACATTCTGGAGTTAGATGGTGGTGATGGTTGCACAACACTATATATGTATTATTTAATACCACTGAACTGTATACTTAAAAATGGTTAAGATGATAAACTTTATGTTGTGTGTATTTTACCACAATTTAAAAAATGGGGTGAAAAGATATTTGAGTGAGTAAAAGTCCAGCTCCTACTGTAGTTATTTCCATTCTGTATGTCATTGACTCAGGCATCAAAGTCACTCCAAGATGAAATGAACATAGCCACTATACAAGGTCAATCTCTTCCTTTTTAGCTTTGACTTGAAGAGACCCCTTGTGATTACTGCTGTCAACCTCATATTCTTACTGTCACCCTCTTGACAGCATTGTCATTTCAGATGTCCCAGGTTATAGCAGGTAAGCCTAAAGCAATCAGAGGAGACAGAGTTCTTTCTATTCAGGGCTATAGAATTGTCTTGTTACCTGAAAGATCCTCCTAATTCATGTGACAACTGGTGATCTACCTTACCCATCATCAGAGAAATATGCAACATTTTTTTTCTCTCCCTCTCTCTTTCTTCCCACCCCCAGTAGTATTAGAGATGGATCTGTACTGAGTCATACATGTTCTCTTCTTCACCATCCTCTTTGTAACCAAAAGTACCCAAAAGTATAAATATGGGCAGCTTTGGTCCTTGAGTTTACAGTCCAGGTTGTAAATAACCATACAATTACTACTCTGATAAAAGTGACAAAGGAGACTTACAGGGTGCTATGAGACCATGTAACTGTAGGACTTACTATCCCTACTGTCTTGCAGGGATTCAGAGCAGGTGAGGAGGCCAGATGATCCTGCTGTTTGTAGTTTGTCTTACTGAGTTAGATCTTCCTGCATATTGAAAATCATGAGTTTAGAGCTATTATAGTACAGATGGAGATTTTTATTTGGAAATTCCACCGTTAAATGTATAGGACAGAGAGCAACATGAAAAATCTCCAGTATGTTTCAAACTCCTTCAAAAGTACTATTATCTTTTATCCCATCTAGGTGAGGGCATTAGGCTTTTAGTCAGTCTTTCAGCCAAGACAAGGTCTAACATTACTCCAAAGGGTCAAAGCCAAATCTACTAAAGCCAAAAGAGATAATATGGACATTCAGGCAACAATAAAATAAAAGAATATCGTGCCCCCCTCTATGTGACTGTCCATCACTGTAGGCTTGAAAAAAAATGAGGCAACCTATTTTTAAATAAATAAATAAAATAATACTTCATCATTCAGTCCTTCAGTGTCTCTCCCATTCTCTGTCTCTTCTTCTTAGCCAGAATCTAAGACCCACAAGCCATCTAGTTTCCCAGAGTTCAAACCTATTCTACCTACTTGGAAACCCAAATGGCATTGACACAGATATGGTGATTAGATGTTTTTCTACCTCTATCCTTTCATTTTAAATTAACTCATGTAATTAGCAGAACATGAAGGGCTTCTCCTTCCTTTCCTCCTGTAGAATGGTTATCTCTTTCATATCATTTCAATATACAGTCACCTCTCTCAGCAGAAATCACTTTATATGAGGCCGGGTGACTCACACATGTAATCCTAGTACCCTGGGAGGCCGAGGCAGGAGGATCTCTGGAGCTTAGGAGTTCCAGACCAGCCTGAGCAAGGGTGAGATCCCATCTCTACAAAAAATAGAAAAATTAGCCACATGTGGTGGCACACGTCTGTAGTTCCAGCTACTCGGGAGGCTGAGGCAGGAGGATCACTCGAGCCTAGGAGTTCAAGGTTGCAGTGAGCTATGAGGACACCACGGCACTCTAGCCCAGGTGACCCAGTGAGACCCTGTCTCAAAAAAAAAGGAAGAAAAGAAATCACTTTATATGATGAAAAGCCCCTTTGTCCTGAAGACGAAGAGGTTTTCTTTCTGAGAGCAGTAGCTCTTCTCTGACTGACAGTTCCAACATGACACATAGTGCCGCTTTCTCCCTGACACCCTGTAGATACATCAAGAGTAGGATGTCAGCAGGTGGAAGCATTTGAGCCAGTTTACTGGACATGCCCCATTGGCTAGATGGCTACCTGAGAGGAATCCATATTTTACCTGGACTTGGACTCGTTCCAACCCTTCCTTGGGGTCCATCACTTCCGTCAGCACTCAGTCAGTGTCCCTGGTTGACTGAAAACAGTTCCCCAGAAGAGTAAAGCAATGAGCCATGAGTGAAAATTCTGGGGTGAACAAGGACAGCTCCTTTAGTACAGAGTCTGTGTACTGTGTCCCTGCTGCACTGAGGTGGCATTCAGGAAACATTAAATAGTCTATAGTTCATAGAAGGGAATTTTATTGCAAAACCAAACAGAGTTCCCAGCTTACACATGTGTACAGTGTACACATACCCCAACCTGCCCCTTTGTGGAAAGGTGGCCTGCTGGATTTGTTTCCCTACCAGCGAAATGTTTTGTCACAGCAGAGAAAGGAAATGGTCAAGTTCTATTCAGGCTCAAGATGAGCAGTATCTTTCTCTCCTTGTGCATCCAGACAGAATTGCTGCTTATGGATCAAAGCTGAGGATGGCGGGACAAACACAGCGAAAGCTGACTCTCTTCGATGGTCAGGGGAAACACTGAGATTCAATGGAGACAATAAAGAAGCACCTCTAGAGGAATATCACAGCCACAAAGTCTCTACTTTGTCACTCAGAGTAGCACGGGGTCTTTAGGGCAGAAAAGGTGAGCATCTGTCTCCCTCATAACGCCAAGCCCACTGCCGCCTGAAAAATTATTATCGAATGAATTGTTCATATCAAAAAGGCACAAGTGTCTTCCTATCACCCAGACCTTGCTACTCACAATGTAGTCCTCAGGCCAGCAGCAAGACCTTATTAGAAATGCGGGCCCAAGCCCCTCCCCAGACTTAACCGCAGACTCTGAATTTTAGCAAGATCCCAGGAGATTCATGCGCTTATTAAAATTTAATAAGCACTATTCTAAACAAACCCTCTCAATGGAACCACGTCCCAAGATGGCTGAGGGCCTATCCAATTGATCAATCAACAGAATATTGCCTGACAGCCTGTTCTGTGCATGACGCCAACAGGGTGGCCAAAGCATTATCCAAACACAAAAACATCAGAGCAAAATAGCATTAATAGAATGCTGGTTTGGCAATAGCTCCCCTGGAGGCCCCGGGCACACTATGGAGGGACAAATGAGGGAGGAAACTTTGGCTGTGATAAGATTTGTCTCAAAATATGCCCCGGGAGTCCAGAAGTGTATCAGCCAGCAATGGTTATTCCTCCAGTTTCTGCTGGCCTTTCCCAGGTGCTTCTCCTGATAAGTGTGCAGACAGATCTCAATGAAGATGTTAAATTAAAGATGGCAGGAAATAAGCAAGCAGTGCAGTAGAGTGGAGCAAAAACAGGCAAAGGCAAGAGGCCTGCCCCTGGCAATGCCTTCAATAACTAATCTCCAGGCTGCCAGAGGCAATCTGCATCGGGCGGTGGTGAGACAGTGATTCTACGCTCAGCTTGGCAGCTGCAGCTCTAATTGCCTGCCGGGATTTTGTCTTAAAGAAGACGCACCCTGAAGGGAGCAAAACCATGCACGTCCTCTGGCTTCTGTTTGGGTCAGCAGTGAGAAGTAGATAGGAGGTGATGTCTTCCTCCCCTCCCCACCCCCAGCCATTGCTCTAGGTCTGGAACGTTTGTGCCACTTTATGACAGTGGCTATCAACAGGGTGAGTTGGCCCCTGGGGCGCAGCTGGCCATGGATGGAGACATTTGGGGCTGTCATGACTGGGCGGTATGTGCTACTTGCATGTTGTGGGTAGAGGACAGGGATGCTGCTAAAAACCCTACAATGCACAGCTAGGACAGCCCCCACAACAAAGAATTATCTGACCCAAAATGTCAATAGTGCCAAG
The DNA here is from genome assembly GCA_963574885.1 of Lepilemur ruficaudatus. Lineage (NCBI taxonomy): Eukaryota > Metazoa > Chordata > Mammalia > Primates > Lepilemuridae > Lepilemur > Lepilemur ruficaudatus. The sequence goes on along the minus strand of CAUYRT010090411.1, from coordinate 2,755 downwards.
GTTAAGAAATTCCACTCTATGACAACAGCACCATGAGGAGTCCTTCCTACAAGGTCCTCTTCAAGGTAATAGACTCGGGCTTTTCTTCCATCCCAGGTGCCTCAACTCCCCTTGTGGGTTCCTTTAATTGGCCCCTCCTCTGAAACTAGCATCAGTATTAAACTCTCTTCAGAAATTCCAGCCAAGTGAGCCTTTTGACTGCTTCCTAGACCCTAACTGATACAAAGATCAGTAATGAGAGAAAACATTACAACGTCTGTCCTGGGTGTTCAGCCTTCGTCGAGGACCTGGCCCAAGCTACAGAGGAGAAGCAGGAAGGTCTGGAGGAAGGAGGACTGTGGTTGCAGAGCTCACGAGGGCCCATCAAGGAGAGGCTGTCCAGGTGACAGTGAGGGCAGCCTCGGAACATTGGGGGCTACACAGGAGAGAGCAGGGCAGGCAGCCCAGGGCGGGCTGAGAGGCGGGTTCACCATGACACTGAAGAAGCCAAAGGACGGCACCCCCAACACACATGACCACTTTCTCAGAACATGGAGGGCCCAGTGATGGGCTTACATAATTATATGTGTTTGTAAAGTTTTCAGAAATTAGGTATTTTAACTACAATTGAGTAAGAATGCTGTCTCTTCCCATGCCAACTTTCCCTCCATCGCATTTCTGTTCTTATTAGAGGATCCAGTTAAAACAAAGTCGAGTTGGGGACATATATAATTTGGGTTTAGTGGGATACATCTATGCAGTTTACAGTCACTTTGGGGTAAAATTAAGCTATTGCTAGTCATCCAAGTGTAAGAATGACTTTCGAGGGTACTTCTATCACCCACTGCAAGAACTCACCTGGCCTTGTGACATGAAGGGGCAGGTCCAAAGGACGGGTGGCAATATGAACATGTCCAACCACGTTCTGCCTCTGCACCTTTCAAGAAGCCAGGCCTGAGACGTACAGGAAGCAGCCAGTCTGGGGGAAATTCTCCCGTTCATTGAATTATAAAATGTTAAAGAGGCATTAGTTCCCTTCATCCCCTGATCAAAATAGAAGTTCTTTCCTTCCAGAATATACTCAAAAAATGCAGAGCATACAATTATAAATGTACCACAGATTTTTTTTCTTTTTGGGGCGAATAGGGAGAGTGGGGAATAATCAAGCTAGATTTCAGCTTTCACTGGCCCCTCAGCCAGCCGCCTTGGCGAGAGCACAAACTGCAGAAACGTGTATGCAATAGCTCTGACGGTCAGGGGTGTGCAAATAGATATGCGGGGCCTAGCACGGCATGGAATGTGAAGGATGCCAAATAAACGTAATGAATGGATGAACGAATGAATTGGCATGGAGTTGTTGGAGAGGCTTCGTGAAAGAGGTAAGAGGTAACAAGTTACAAGACAAGCTCTGGGGAGCAACGGCTGTTATATTGGGCAGGAGGGTAGGGCCAGTCATAGGAAGTCTTTGGAAGCCAGAGTAGTGTGACGTTTATATCCTAAATTACAGAAAGCCATCACAGATTCCAGAGCAGGGTAGTGATGTGAGGAAAGGTAGTGTTTTCTAAAAATTAACTTGTCCGACAATGTACAGGCAGGGAGCAATCAGACACAAGCAAGCACTGTAATAACTGAAGTATGAAATGACGTGAGCCTGGATTAGGGTGCCCAGGATGATAAGGAAAAGATGAGTCATAAGACTCATGGCAGGAATAATCTCAAATTAATATGGAAAATCTCTATGGTGTTATAGGCTCTTTCTTGGAGTTGGCCATGGATATAAAGATAACTAGCATCTTGGGTCTGAGTTCTCAGATGAGCAGCTTGACCTCTGTAGACTCTAGGGTTACGTGATTTGTCCAAAAGAAGTGCTCTTGGTATCTCAGTAAAAAAATTTTCAATGTAGCCAGTATCTTAGCCCTTGTCTGCATTCACGGAGCCAGCTGATGCCACTGTCATCCTCTGCAGCTGTTCTATAGCATGTGACATCCTGACTGAGCCTCCACCGGAAATCCAGTGGGTGTTGATGCCCATTTTGGGGCCTGCTGTGTGGCAGCAGAAATAAATACACATCCTCCCTGAGGATGGTGGGTGAGTTCCGGAGCCCACATTCAGATGAGCCTGCATAGACCTCTCCAAAGGAACTTCAGAACAATCAATTAAATCACTGCTTTTCAGTCCCCCTGATTAGGTATTGAACCAGCCCAGTGGGCTTCCTTCCCTTAGAGAATCGTCCTGCTCATTGGGAAACTGTGGCTTTCCCTCTCTCCTGGTCTTCAGGCAGGAGAAAGCCAGTCTAGCAAATGAACAAATGGATTATTCATAACTTTTGACAATACATTCAGTAAACCGCTGTTGCTAAATGAATCTGCGTTATTTATCCCTCTTCCTTAGTCTACAATTCTATGGTGCAGGATCTACTTGTTAGCAAGAAATTTAAAGGGATGGCAGTGCCTCCTATGAGCAATACCCAAGGTCATTCTGTGCTGTGGCTCATAAGAGCCCTCTTCTTGTTCTTTTTTTTTATTTTTTCCTTCTTTTTTATTTCAGCATATTATGGGGGTACAAAGGTTTAGATTACATATATTGCCCTTGCCCCACCCAAGTCAGAGCTTCAAGCATGTCCATCCCCCAGACAGTGCTCACTGCACCCATTAGGTGTGTATATGCCCATCCCCTCCTCCCCCTCCCATCTGCCCAACACCCAATGAATGTTACTACTATATGTGCACGTAAGTGTTGATCAGTTAAAACCAATTTGATGGTGAGTACATGTGAT
>CAUYRT010090408.1:0-18440 GCA_963574885.1 Lepilemur ruficaudatus | reverse complement strand
TACTCCATTTTAAGTGTACAATTAAATGAGTATTAGTGAATTTACCAAGGTGTACAGTTAATCACATAAATCAGTTTTAGAGGAATTCCTTCCCCCTATTGAGAACCCTAATTCCCTTCCCCAACTACTTTTCAAGCATGCCCCTCCCCTCCACAGTGCCCACCACATTGCTCAGATGTGGGTCTACCCCCCACCCCCTGAATCCCTAGTGAACACCACCACCATTTGAGCCCCATGGTGTTAAATCAGTCAGTGCCAATTTGATGGTGAGTACATGTGGGGTCCATTCTTCCAGTCTTGTGTCACCTCACTTTGAATAATGGGCTTAAGCTTAATCCAGGATAATATAAGCAGTGCTAGCTCACTGTCGTTTCTTAGAATTGAGTAGTATTCCATTGTAAACATATACCAAATTTTAACAATCCACTCATGCATTGATGGGCACTTGGGTTGTTTCCACGACCTGGCAATAGTGAATTGTGCTGCCATAAACATTCAGGTACAGATGTCTTTATAATAGAATGTCTTATGCTCTTTTGGGTAGATGCCCAATAATGCTATTGCTGGATCGAATGGTAATTCTATTTTTAGTTCTTTGAGGAATCTCCAAATTCTTTTCTACAGAGGTTGCACTAATTTGCAGTCCCACCAGCAGTGTAAGAGTGTTCCTGTCTCTCCACATCCTCGCCAGCATTTGTTGTTTTGAGATTTTTTGATAGAAGCCAATCTCACTGGGGTTAGGTGGTATCTCATTGTGGTTTTGATTTCTAATACCTTTTGTAACAAAATAGGCTGCCCAGTGAGAAATCTGAAATAAAATAGCACCATGGCTCAGAATCATAAGTTCAGAGTAATTCTCAGGAAAGATTCTTTCACATGTTCCTCTCAAACAAAATTTCTGCTTTGACTGTGGCATAGCATTCAGGAACTATGCCCAAGTCAGTTTCTACCTCCCCTTAAGGTTTACTGTATGATACAACTTTGTTTTGGAAACCAAACATGTAGGTGTTAGAAGCCAAATCATATCAAAGAGTCAGGCTTTCTAAGACTCAAGTCACCACATTTCTTCTGTGGTATAAGGAATTCTTTAACTGTGTGTTTTAATACAATCTATGTGAAAACTGTGTGATACTATTTGGTTAACAGAAGACATTTTCTCCAGGAACGATTAGACAATCAAATCAAATTTATTAAAACCATAATGTTTAATCATGTCTCTAAATGTTAGAATCTGCTATGATGTTCTAGGTAAGAGCTTTGGGTGATGATAATGTGATCTAAAGAAGTCAGTATGGTCTTTATGTTCATACAGCCATGGGCTGTTGGAAATTATAAGCAATCAAATGGTAACACAGCAAGGTATGTTATTTATGAAGATGAAGTTCCTGAACTAGATTTTGAGATACCAGGGAAAGCTTCAAAGATTGACCTTAATGATGAATGGAGCAGGTTGACCGGTGATGGGTCTGTAAACTGAAGAAGTTTAGTGAAACTATGGTTGACGAGTGTTGGGGGAGAAAGATTGGAGAGATAAGTGGGTTAGGAACTCCTCGTGAGCCATATGAGGATAGGAGCTAATGAGAAGCAGGTGGGTGGTGGGATAAGATTTAAATATTAGGATGACCAATTTTACAGGAACAGAACCAGAGCAAGGAAGAGAAGACTACTGCAGGAAAATAGGTAAGGTATAAAAAAATATGATTTATGGACATGGCAGTGGAGGTAAGAGAAGTGGACAGCAGCGTTGAGAAATATTTAGGTGGCAGAATTAGTATAACTTGGTGAAGTTGGAGTGAGATGAAAGAAAGAAACTAATGTTCAGGTTTTTGTCTTAGGCAACTGGGTGATACATTTACTGCAAGAGAGATCAAGGGGAGGAGTAGCAGTTCTGGGGAGAATGAACTGCCCAGAAACAATGATGAGTTTAGTGGTGGATAGTTTGAGTTTCAATGTCTTTACACTATGTATGTGAAGATGTCTACTTGAGAACTGAATAAATTGGTCTGAATTTGAAGTTAAGAAAACATTTAGAAATTACAGAGTCCACAGCCAATTGATTTCTAAATAGCTATTTGATTCTTTATCTAGCCCCCATCCTGACAGCCCTACCTTGTGTGTGTGTGTATCAGATGAATCTTATTGGAGAAAGGAATATTTTTATTATATGTTTCTGTATTTCTGCTTCAATGTAGCAATCATATTTCCCCTCTTGCACCTTTTATCACTGATCTAATTCTAGAAGAAGTTTCCTCAGGCATATTCTTAGAGTGATTATCAATGATGGGATATACTGACATTGCAACAGATTACTGAAGGTTCTTTTAAAAACACTAATTATATCTTTCTAAAGGAAGTCACACAATATTATCTGTGGTTTATCTTTAGGTGAAAAAGTTTGTGAACACATGGTTTCTTAAAGTCCTGTTAGTAGATATTAAAAGAAGCTTTATTTTTCCTATTTCAGAGGTTCTCAAAAGTTCTGCTGGTTTAAAGTATATCCCTTTACTATGAGGAAACAGTAGAAGCAACAGGAACATGGTAGGAAATATTAACAAGAAATATACTATCCAAATTTAAACTAATATGTATAGCTACTAAAGAGAAAACTCAAGTTATTTGTCCTTTAATTAGGATGCTCCTCCATTACAGTTATACATAGATCCTGGTAAAAATCTCTTTATGAACTGCCTTTGAAATCCAAAAGTGCTTCTAAAGCATACATAACATAATTTATTGCAAAGATCTCTGAGGTAGATTTTCTTATTTTTATTTATAAGTGAGATAAATGAAACTTCATAACACACTTTGACTAGTGTAACACAGGTCATTTGTAAATTGAGCAGGGGCTAAACTAAATATTTTATTTAAGTCCAATAATGATTTTCTCCATCACAAAGTTTTACTTTAACCAATAAACTCTATTTGCAAGGTGCTGGGTCTGCTTTAGGAATATCATTTGTAGAAATAAAGAAATAGGTCCTCAAATGTATTGAACTCAAAACTTTGGTAGGGTAGTTATTATATTAAATCAAATGGATATAACTTGATATTTTATTAATTTAACTTACTTTACATAATAATGTTGAATTACATATATACACATATATATTACACATATAGGTACATATATTTATTTATATCACCTGATACTGGTTAACAATAAAGTTCTCATTTATACAGAATTTATAGAGATTTAATAGCTAGAGTTAACTAGCTAATAGTTAAATGACAGAGCTAGGATTCAAATTTGTATACTTCATTTTATTAAATAATAAATAATGCCTGTATAATGTTAAGAGAAAAGAGCAAATGAATAATCTTATTCAAATCTTGAGAAATTGCTTAAACTTTTAATAAATTTTTAGATATTTTATTTTATTTAGACATAAAATGCTCGCTGCAATTCAAATGAAAGTTCATTAGCTTCACACTGAACTAAGAGACTAGGAGTTCATACTCTAAGAACTGAACACTTCCTTTTGCTGTCCTTTAGAGGTTATAAAATTAAAAAGAAAACATGAAATTCCTTTTTACTTTACAAATATTAAAATTTCAGAATAAATGAAACCATTTGTATGCAAGTTCACTGGATAACTAACATATGGCCACTGTTATTTCTTTAGACATTGCACTGGAAGATTGATCACCAACTGTCATACACATGAACTCATTTGATGACAAAGATGGTCATATATTAAAGCTTGGTTGGTTTCAACATTTGGAAAACTAAAGTATTCTAGCAACCAGTAAATGGGATATATTTTTAATAGATTATACGGATAAATATTAATTTCAGTAAGCTCTCCATTTTTATTCTAAGGACAAATACATCTTATTTCTTTATCCTGTGTCATGATATTTGTACTATGTATTTCTTTATCCCTGTATCTACTTATCTACGTATCTGTCCATCTCTCTCTCTACCTATGAATTATCTAACATCCTACCTATTCCCATATATCATTTAAAATACTGGTCAGAGCAAGTAACAGAAGACTCAAATTAAACTCAGTTAAATAATAAAAGGATTTTATTGGCTCGCAGGCTGAAAAATCTAAAGCTAGAGGGTACTTTACCTGACCCAGAGGTTGTTGATTTTTTAAGGCTGTATATTCATTTGTTTGTGACTCTGTGAGCTCTATTTTACTCTCTGTGATGGCTTCATCTTTATCCTGTCTATGGTGGCCAGATGATTGTTCACAGTTCCTTCTGATGGATGGAAGCGATACAGACACACACACACACACACACACACACACCCCACACACACACATACACACAAAGAGAAGAACATTGCATCAAGCCTGCAAACCTAAAAGAAGTTTTGGGCTTCCCTCCAATTGAAATAACTTATTTTCCCTGAATCAATCACTGAGGTTAGGGGAATACCATCTGTTAGTTTTATTTCACTGCCAGCCTTGGAACAATCACCTTGACAAACATCAAGATCAACAGCAACAACAAAATTACTAAGGTAGCTTAAGCTAATCAGGGCCTTCCCTTGGAACTTGGCATGATTCTAAATGCAAATAGCTGTCTGAAACAGAGAATCTGTGACTTGGTTCTCCAAAGTAAAATCAAGACACTGTTGTAAAGGAAAATGTATGGGACATGGGTATGCAGCAATAAATGTCCACTATTCATTGCATATCTATCCATTTATTTATTCACCCATCAATCAAATACTGTTCATCTATCAACAATCTCTATGTATTAATCTGTCTCTCCCACTGTCTTTCTACATGTGTAGCATGCTTTTTATGTAACTGGTACAATATAGAAAAAAAGATTTTTAGAAAATTACTAAAGACCCAGAATTATGCAACCTATTTGTACTACATTTGTACTATTTCCCAATTCTAATGAAAATCTGAAATCTAAAATAGGCAATACCTAACTATATCAAAATTTTGTGTATTTATTCTTAATATTTACTAATTTATTTTTACTTGATATATGAGAAATAAATATAGGAATATCTCATTTTGTTTGCTAGGTTATACTGGAATAACAGAATAATGAATAATATTTAAATAATAAATTCCCTATAGCATTTTATCAGTACATGAAGCATCATAGAAGTATAGGAATAAGATTATGGGCATATACTGAGAAAACAGTATCACCATTATATATCCTTAAGGGACAAGAAAAGCTGTTAACATAGAGTTACCACTGAACCATAAGTCACTAAGTCATTTTTCCAATTTTTATAAATAATTTTTTAAAGATTTTCCAAGACTTTTAAAAATGATATTTTTTAAAATTATGAACATTGTATGAAGTTTTACATGTGAAGGATAAGCAATTTAAACTCTAGAGTTTAAAGAGGCTAGAGATTGAAATAAAGCCATATAATTATTATTAAGTTTGATTATTTGGTTAATATTATATAGAACTAGAAAAAAAATTTTACCTACGTAAAAAAAATTTTACGGACCAAATCCATAAGTGGGTGTTTTGAATACGGAGCAGGTACATATATATTGTGCTTTCACAGTATATATGATAAGAGAAAGCCTTAATTGTATGGGATGCAAAGTTTGAGAGAGTTTGGTATGTTTGTTAATTAAATGAAGAAGTGTGTGTATGTATGTCGATTGAAGAACAGAAGCTATAAAAATTAAAGATAGAGAATAGCTGGTAGAATTTGAAAGTTGAGGAGGAAGAACTGCTGTTTCAATTGACTAAGTGGAGGAGTCATCTTTTCAAATCAAAGGAACACGTCTTTATTACAAAATGTCTTTTGTTCCTTTGGGTAGATGCCTAGTAGTGCTATTGCTGGATCAAATGCTCTTTCTATTTTAAGCTCTTTGAGGTATCTCCAAATTATTTTCCACAGAGACTGTACTAATTTACAGCTCCACCAGCAATGTACGAGTGTTCCTATCTCTTCACATCCTCACCAACATTTGTTGTTTTGGGACTTTTGATAAAGGTCATTCTTACTGGAGTTAGGTGATATCTCATTGTGGTTTTAATTTGCATTTCCCTAAAGACATGTGCACTCAAATATTTATGGCAGCACAATTCACTACTGCAAGGATTTGAAAACAACCCAAGTGCCCTTCAATTCATGAGTGGATTAATAAAATAGGGTATATGTATACAATGGAATACTACTCAACTACAAAGAACAATGGTGATCTAGCACCTCTTATATTATCCTGGATAGAGCTTAAGCCCATCCTCCAAAGTGAGGTATCACAAGAATGGAAGAATAAGCACCACATGTACTCACTATCAAATTGTCACTAACTGATCAAAACTAAGGTGCTCACATGGTAGTAATATTCACTGGGGGTTGGCGGATTGGGGGTGGGTAAACTCATAGCTAATGGATGCGGTGAGCATTGTATGGGGGAAGGGCACACCTCTAATCCTGGCTTGGGTGAGGCAAAGTCATAACATGTAACCAAAATGTTTGTACCCCCCTAATATCCTGAAGTAATAAAAATCAAAACAAACAAACAAAATATCCCCAAAGCAACATGTCTTTGAAACAGAAAGGATCAACGAGAAAGCTAGGACACAAGAAACAATTTTTTTAGTTGCAAAGAAGAGGGGGAAAACAAAATACCTGAGTAAATTCAATGAAATAGCTATAGCGTTTCAGAAAATAGTATGCAGAATTATCTGCCAATTGTCTTAATGTTAAAGAGAGATTAGGGGTTACATATAACACAGAAGTTATTGGAAAGGCTGTTTTGGATAATATGATAAAAGATGTATTAATGATAAAACTGACAACCACCAGGTCCAAATTAAATGAAGAGGTCAGTATGCCTGGACATTGCTGGTAAACTAGGGATGTTAAAAAGATTCAAGGAGCTAATGAAGGCATTCACAGAAATAATTTATTGTAAAATAAGAGCCATGTGACTCCAAAGTGCTTTTAAATACAATGTTATACTACCCATTGGGAAAAGTGGGGGTGGGAGGGGAAGAGGAGGGAGGAAGAGGAAGCAAAGGAAAAGACCATTAGTTCTCAAAGAGAGCTGAGCCTCTTATAAACTACTACTATTTAAGGAAAACATATATTTTCAGATAATTATATAACTGACCCCCAAATAATCAATAACTATTGACTTGTGCAAGGTTGTCTTCTTCCTTAAATAGATTCAATTCTATAAGTATATTACAACTCTTTCTGTTCTTTCCTTCCCTCCCTCCCTTCCTTCTTTTTCTCCTCTCTTTCCATGCACAAATATTTTGAATGCCAAATATATGCCAATTATTGGAGTAGGCAGTGCTAATTTGGATTCATCTTTAGGCTAGTAGGAAAGAAACGGACAACAGATGTTTCTATCACAGAGTCATATTTACAAAAGAGGCAATCAGACAGTGTTATGGTATTAAATCTTAAAGGATTATATGATAGATTGCAATATTCTTCACAAATATACATGTTGCAAATGTCTCCCCTACTGGCCCTTTCTTGAGACCCCTCCTTAACCCAATAACCTTGACTATGTGACTTGGTTTTGCAATGAAATGTGGATGAAAATGACAAGGAGAAGTTATACAAACCACCATGTAATTTCATCTTTTCTGTGATGGAACACACAACGTCCTAGAGAAAAGCCATTTCTTGAGCCTGGATCTCAGCATCTAGGGGATGTGGAGAACGATCACAGCCTACTCACAATAGGCATGTACGTGAGCAACAAATAAACATTGGCAAACTACTCAAACCCAGTTGTTAAGAAAGGCATGGCATATTTTGGAGCTGAAAGTAGTTTAAAAAGGTTCACTGCAAAGGTGTGTATACAGTAAGAAGTGGAAAGGAAGTTGAAGACAGATATGTGTGTGTGAGTTGGGAAGGGGATTGGTAGTGTTTTTGGTGAATAGATTTAAGGGGAAATGAGACTGGAAATTGAGAAACTAAGAGGCTAATTAATCATTTTTTTGTGTTTAAGGGTTTTCCAGATACAGTCTCTCTGATCACTCCCTCTATAGGCAGCCATCAGCAATAAGGAAATTCAGTTTGTGTTGTTGACTGTGAGTGATCCAGAAATCTGGAAACTGTTCATTTTCTTGTTGGACCTGGGCTTCTTGACCTCATTTTGGTTGTACGCTGCTTGAAGGTAGAGAACATGTGCCTTTATTCTTTGGAGGAACTTGGCATATTGAGGCATTTTCTTATAACAGAAGAGCAAGCAGAGGGAAAGGAATGGGAATTGTTCTTGTCTATATTGGCTCAAATTTCAAAGATCGCAGGACAGTGTTTACTAAGCTGTTTATGGTAAAAGACGAAATTTATTTCCATAATCAACAATCCATTGTCGATCAATACTTTTGTATAATGCAAAAGAATCAATTGGTAAATAAATTTTAAAAGATATATAAAATATAAGTTCAGCTTTAGATTCAATAGACATATAATATTGAATATAATTCTGTCAAATTTCTATAATTGTTTCTAATTATTTAATTTCTATTTCTGTATTAATATTGTTATGAACTAAAACATAACAAAACAAAACAAAGAAAAACATAAACAATGCACAGACCAGAACTGCTTTAGGCCAGCTTTTGAATAGCACTGTTATAAAAGAATCATGTTATTTGATACATTTTATAATATAGAAAACTCAGATAAAATATAAAATAAAGTGGTAAATTATAAGACCCACTATCTACAGGGAATGGTCCTGATAGCCTTATTAATTTTTTCTTATTAAAATAAAACTCTCCACACTGAAGTCTCTACTGCCACGTGGACATGTAATTTACAATGAATTGTTGGTCACATTTTATGAAAATAATGTTTTAAAAATAATACTTGAAATTAATTCTGTTCAATTCCTAAAAGAATCATCATACTCATTCTTATATATTTTATTCATATAGCATAAATATAACAAAATGAAGAAACTCTGAAATGGTTAAAATGAAAAATGGTGATCTATGAAATAGAATCAGGAAATTAACCTCTCTCTCTCTCTTTCTCCCTCTTCCTTTCCTTCTCTCCTTCTATTATTTTTAATGAAAGTACTATAATTCCTAAAAGCAAAGAGCTAATAACTAACTGGGCTTGATTAGACAAATCGGTTAAGTTTGTCAACATTTAAGCTCCTGCCAAAATCCTAATATTCAGTCTACTTTGACTGGCCATTGTGCTGGAAGTATGGTCTTGAATTTTAGAAAACCTTGTATCATTGTTGCTGCTGTTTATCTCTAAAGACAATCCAAAGTCATGGTAATTAGCAGCATTTCAATTGCTAGCATATAAAAATGGATTTTGAACTTTGCCAATATTAAAACCTTAAGAGCAATAACTAAGATGTTATATTACTGTGGTATGCTGGCAACATTGTTAAGAGCAGCAGTTAAAGCATTGGAGGAAATATAATTAAATTTCTCCATTGAGAAACCTCAAATATATTCAAAATATTCCACAAGAATGGTAATAATGTATTTCAACATGTTATTTATTTCACTTTATAATTCTCATAAAATTTAATGGTGGCTAAATTTATAAATAACATCTGGTAAGTATGTTTTCAAGATACAAATAGAGGTAAGAAGCTGATGGCTTGCAAAAAGCCTTGAGGATGTTAATATACACTTCAACATTTCTGTTTAAGAAGAATGTACTTTGTATGGTCATAGAATAAGAATGGGATAAGTAGTGGCCTGCCATGTTGTACTAGGAAGATAATCTACAAGCTTTTATCTAGTAATAAACAACATCATAGTGGCAGAGCGTTTGATATTTAGGAGTACAGAAAACTTTTCACTTCACTACCAGAGTACTACTGAGCACAGGGACCATCAATTCTCTCCATTTTATCATAAGAAAATAAATTAAAAATAGATTTAAAAAAAATATGCCAGCAACATGAATAAGAGAAAACCCATGGAGTGAAAATTTGTTAACTCCCTAGAAGGACTTCTGTAACAGGCAAGTGAGTCTTTTTGGAAAAAGGCTGACACATACTGGGCCTCCAGGGGCTGTTTGTTCATGTGTCAGAGCACCTGCTATTAATTTCTTACATCCCATTTCAGGAAGAACAGTTCCTCTTGATGTCTTCCTCACCTCTTACATAATGCTCTTTTAGGAACATCTAAAAATAAACTGAGACAGATAGCTAAGGAATATGAATTTTTGAAAACTTTTGCCATAGTAACCTCCAATTCTTTTATTTAAAAGCATTAAAAAATGATTTAATCAAGTAACATCAACCCTTAATCCATACTTATTCTTTGTTTGAAAAAAAAAAGACCATTAAAATATCTGCAGGCTGCACTGTCAAATATGATAGCCACAGCCCCATGTGTAACAATCTCCTGTATCTATATTTGTTTTTATATTGTTCTAAGCCTGTATCTGTTTATCTTTTAATATTATTTTTCTAATTTATTCTCTTGAATTATTTATTTTTATAATTGAGTTACAGATGTCTATAACACCCGGCTAGAAAATTTACTCTTCTTTCATTCTTTCCTCTCATTTACTTTTCCTCCTCACATCTAATAATTTTCTTAAAAACTAAAATCTAATCATGTGATATCCCTTCTAAGTACATCTCCATACTTCCCCATTACCTACTAGGGAACTTCCAGCATTCATGGTCTTATATTCAAAGTCTTTTGTCATCTCTTTCTAATTGACCTTCCACGTAGTCATATTACACTATTTTCCCAAATCGGTCAATTATTCATTTTAAAGCACGCTACTTTGTTTTATCTGTAAATTAATTCACATTATTTCTTTCCCCAGGAAACTCATACACCAATCTCAACTGACTCTCACACCACCACTCAACTGACTGCAGTCTGTTGAGTGGTGGCCACCAATAATATATATTCACATCCCAACCCATTGAGGCTATGAATGTGAGCTTATTTGGGAAAAGGGGTCTTTGCAGATGAAATTAAGTGAAGAATCTTGAGATGAGATCGTCTTAGATGTACTCTATATTCAATGACAAGCGTCTTTATAAGAATCAGAACAGGAAAGGACATAGATAGAGGAAGTGGCCACATGAAGACAGAGACAGAGATTGGTTGGATGGAGTTACAAGCTGAGAAACACCTGGAACCACCAGAAGTTAGAGAGGCAAGGAATGATTCTCCCATAGAGCATTCAGAGAAAGTGAACACTCTAACTTTGGACTTCTGGCCTTCCGAATCATAATAGAATAAATTTCTGTTGATGTAGGTCATCAAGTCTCTGGCAATTTGTTATGGTAGCCCTGGAATACTAATATACCGACCAAATTACCAAATTCTATTCATCCTTTAGTATTCTACCAGTGAAAGTATTCTTACCCTCAAAAAGTAATCCCATCCCGTTTCATAGTTTTTTTTTTAGACATTTCTAATGCTACCTATTACTTTCTGCTGTATGTAAATATTCAGTAATCTTCTTTATTTTACTTTCTAGACTGTGTGTGCTTTGAAGCAAAGTGCTCATCCTTTATACATGTCTATGTTCCCATAGTACCTACCACAGTATCACATATGATACAAAAGTGCTAATAAATATTGTTGAAATGAATATCTTGTAGACAAAATTCATAATTCTCCCTTGAAAAATTATTTAATTCTAAATACTCAGTGATTCAATAGTAAATTCTGATTTTTATTCTAAGAATGCCTTTGAAATACAGCTTTAACATGTATATACATAATTATTCCCCAAATACAGTACTTTGAAGCATTCATATGATTATTTGTTTCTTTTAATGGAATAGTTCAGTACAAAGGAAAACAATTTTTTACACCTTAGTTCTTAATAACAATCAAACCAAAACCAATAAGAGCTTAGAATTAAAATATTGTAGTTTGAAACATAATTATAATTTTTATGGCCATTCTATCTGAAATATAATTTGTTGAAACAATCTTTAGTTTTAAGAAAATGAACTATAATTTAGGTGAAACATTTTTTATAAGATTGTTTAAAAGAAAGGTGTAGGCTTTGTATCTTCTTTTAATATGCTGTTATCTTTTTGCAAAGCTACATATGTAAGACTTCTCTTATGAAATGTGTTTGTGGAAAGACTAATTGCCAAAAGGATGTTGGTGACAATGTAATCATATACTATATCAAACAACCTATTAAAATAAATGTTTACATAATGGCTGCTTTCACAATAAGAAAATAATACAGAATGAAAATAGAATTGATTTTCACCTCATTTCAAAAAATAAATGTGAATATATTTGAATATAAAGTAATTTATTTAATTTCAAGTTATGCAATTTAACGTGGTATTACAGAAACTGAGAACTATCATTCTCTATTAATATGGTTTGATAATTTTGCAAAAATAAAAGGTCTTGATCTCATTCTCAAAGTAAATAATATCTTCCTATGAGATTCCTCCACAATTCCTCCGTTAGGGAATTAAATGTTATTAAAAAAAAGGGTACTAGAACATAAAAAAAAATCAAATTATCTAACAATTATACCTCTATTTGATTATCTGGCATATATTAGAGTTATTTATAAATTCTTATTGAATAAGTTAATCTGGCATATCCTAGTTTCTTTTTTTACAACTGGTGATTAATGACACTCTTTGTTCTTATTGGGGTAGGAAAACATTACTTCAAGTATGCAAGGGCTTCCCTTTCCTCTCCCTTTCCCTTGTCCACTACCATGGACAGTGCTGCAAATGTTTAGGGAAGCTGTATATTACTTTCAGTATGGAATGCCCTTTAATCCATGCCAATGGACATTAAAAGGACTCGGAGTAGCATGTTCTTCCTCCCAGTGCCCTCAATCTTGGCCCCTTTTATGGGAGGGATGATCTTTGTGCCATTGCATAGGATCTCCTTGGCCCCTGGAGGTCAGCATCAAGTTATACAGTCTGCTTCAACAGGGATGGAAGTTGAAAAAGAAAAAAAGCAGCTCATGATGATAGAGAAACTGTCCTGATGTAAATAAACCTCAGCATTGTCACGAGCTGGACTGGATCCAGGTAAGCCTTTGTTTTACGCTATTAAACATAATCTGAAAAAATACCAATATTTAAAAGGGCACTCTGAGACCATGAAGAAGTGAAAATAAAAAATAAAACCACTCCACAAACTTGTCTAAGCACAAAGAAAACAAACCACAAAAACACTAACTATTCCTCTATCCTGGCCTGTAAAACTGACTTAGCCTTACAAGTGTTACTTCTTTATCCATTTGACCTCTGGCCTTTCTCTATTCTAGATAATATTTATTAGGATACCCAATCGCAGGTTCACCCCTGCCTCCTGACAGCATCCAATCAAGGGCAAACTCCATTTTCTGAACCTTTCCCCCAAATCCTCTCTCACAGGACCAAATTTATAAGCCCTTCCTAATAACCTCTTACTGAGATGTCCATGGCTCACCAGGGTCTGTGGTAAGTTTTGTAACAAGCAATAAGCGTATCTTGCTAAATTAGAAGTACATTTATGCTTGTCTTTGGCTAGAGAACATCGACAAAGTAAAAATTGGAAAAAACTGCCCCCAGAAAAATAATAATTGTTCAGAAAATAGTAATTTTTCATTATACCAACTCATTCTGTAGTTGTTAGCATTAGGAAAACAACACTAGGGTATTGCAATTCTAAAGCACTGGCATTTTTCGTATATTTTTAAATCATAATAAACTTATTTCATATTGATATCAAAGAGTCTCATATGCTTATACTCTGTGAAGGTACTTGTGTGTATATTTGAATCAATATTTTCTTCTAAATCCAATTGTATACTAGATAAATAATAAAGCATCTCCCCTTTCAAATGTCAAGTTTTATCACCTTTTCCTTGTTAGGATGAACCCCCCTGCCCCCCACATTACCAAATGAGAAACACCTAGAACACACCAAGTACTGTTCACATGCCATCCCTTTCAAAGATATTTCAGATCTACTAGAAACAACCGAGAACACATGTGGAAATTTAGAACTGGATGGCATCTGCCAAAAGACCAAGTAGCTGTTTTCTGTCATTGAAAATGCAGAGTGAATACCTGAAAAATCCTAATGAGATATTTAACACTTATACTCTTACTTTCAGCTGAACGGAAACTAAATAATTCAGGTAGGATCAATGAAATTGACCTGTGACTGTCAATATGCAGAAAAACTATTTTATGAAACAATGAGAAAGAAAGAAGTATAGTCTCATGGTAGGATTATGTGAATGACATTGAAACATAATGATTAATCATCATGCAACAAGGGATAACAGAATGGAATGCTTTAAAGGTATTAAGATATTAAGATGTCTTTTATTAAGACTATGTGGCAATATGGACATATGCATGCTATCTGCTTACCTCATGAAACAATGTTAGAGAATAACATTCACAGAGAAAAAAACAATAAAATAATGTTGTAAAAAATGTTACCTTTACTCTAATTAAAACTATTTAAAATATGTGTGCATACTAATACAGTGTGAGAATGAACACTGGGGAATTATAAAATTCACTGTTTTGAGATTGTGGTGAAATATTCTAAATGACATATTTAACAAATTAAACAGCTTAAAAATGAAATGAAATCAAATAATCTTTTAAAAATATGTGAATTCAAGTTTTATTCGCCCACTAGAAATATACAAATCCAGATATACTAAGTAAATGGTGCATAGTTATTGAACTAACATCTCCTGGATAAGATTTATCCTTAATCTGGTTATCCATCACTGCTTCTTCTATTCATTTCACAAATAATTTATAAAAATTTGTCCTGATTTAATATAAAGCAAGTCAGAATGATCCTTAAGAAAATAAAATAAGACAATTAAAATTGGTTTTGCATGTTTTCAACTTACCAACTACTAAAGTATATGTACACAGACAGGTAGATATAGACATAGGTATGTTTTCTATTTTATACATGGGCCTTTTAATATATAAAACATAAATGTTCAATTATAATAAGAATGAACATTTTGAGTATACAAATATACATTTCTGCTTCCTCAGAAAAGGCTCAATTCTGATCACATCCTAGAAAAAAATAACCATTACTCAGTACAGTTAATCTAAATGCAAGCTAAAGAAAGCCTATCTGTTTTCAAATATTTCAATCACCCTTTAAAATAATGAATCTATAGCTAATCATAATCTAACATTGATTGTAAGTTCACTATAAACCATGTATCATGTTAATGAATGCATATAAAGTATCTTCTATAGTCTGAATGTTTGTGTCCCCTCAAAATTCATATTAAATATATTGAAATCTAATCCCTAATACAATATTATTAAGAGGTAGGCCCCTTAGGAGACTCCATCCTCATGAATCAGATTAGTGCCTTCATATAAGAGGCGGAAGGGAAATTATTCACCACTTCCACCACGTGAGTATGCAGCAAGTTGCCATCTAGGAGGCAGAGAGGGAGACACTACCAAACACCAAATCTGCTGGTACCTTGGCCTCGGACTTCTCAACCTCCAGATCTGTGAGCAGCAAAGTTCTATTGCTTACAAATTTCCCAGTCTAAGTTATTTTGTGATAGCAGCCCAAACAGACTAAGACAGTATCTACAATGGTCACAAAGTACCCTTCACAGAGGGGAAAACCTAGCTCACATGCACAAGTAGCAGAGCTGGTAATCAAATTCAAGTTGTTTGACACTAAATTTTGTATTCTTTCCAACATTCTATATTACCTCTAATCAGTGGAATTTTATTTATGCTTTTAAAGTTTTTGCTATGGTCATATCTGATTAGCATGTACTACTACTGTACTATTAGGCAAATTTCTGCCACCTGTCAAAATTTTAAATCTGTTGCTTGGAATATAATAAAAGTGTAACAATTTTTTTCCACAACTATATAAATTCTTAAGTTTAAGAAAAATAGCTCCTTTTTTGAATATGTACTTTGACATGGTTTTCTACAAAAGAATATATAATGTATATATTATTCATGGTAGCCCTATTATCTCATTTTTTTAAAGATAAAATGACTAAGATTTAGTCCAGGTAATTGCCTTGCTCATGTTAAACTTCAAGGTACACATATTTTCAATTTACATGAGCTTTTCTTGATATTTATTTCAAACTAGAGTAATTGTCTAAATTTTATTAGATTAATAGTTGTCTATATAGTTAGTAATGCTTATGTAGAAGCTTCAAAAGAATAATCCTTAAATTATAATAATAATAAAATACTTCACAAATCAGATAATTCTATGTGGTAGGGAAAATGTCATATTCATTATTTTTATTGTACAGATTAATTAGAATAAGCTTAATACATTTATACTATCTTCCTCAAATCTTAGAAACATAATTTCTTCAATAAACTGATAAAATATCATTAGGTATAGAGAAAATATTTTTAGTATCAATGCAGATTTGAGGCCTTATGAATAAATATCACAGAAAATGTGGAGTTTTGGTCTAAGAGCATGACTTGAATTGCACAGTCACTGAACTCCAAAGAGATTTACCTAATCCAAAGGTATATGTTTACATTTCAAAGGTAAATGAGGCCTAGGATATTGGATACATCTCTAAGCTTTAGAGATCAGAGACAATTGGGCTTATTTGGCCGCAGACAGCATGTACTTACTTTCCAATAAGTTATTAGTATGAGAATCCAGGATCCTTCCTATTCCTCTCCAGGATGAAAAGATTTTCCCTCTTGTTACAGGAGAGGAACAGATGTAGCTACTTCATTCATATACATATATGAAAGAAGAGAAAGAGAGATAGAGAGAGGGAGAGAGAGAGAGAGACAAAGAGAGAGAGAATCCATTTTTCTCCTGTCCTTCTAGTATCAAGTGTCTAGACATTCATATAGGATATTTCTCCCATCTGACTTTCATCATGTTGCTCAAATGGTAAGGACTGGAGAAAAGGAGGCAGATATCGTTATTATCCAAATATCTATATGTAAGTTTAGATAAATTATATCTAAATATAGATAAATTATTATGTAAATAATAACTAATCTATCTCTGATCTAGGATACCTTATGTGTTTATTCAGGATAAAATTAATGAAGATGACTATTACAAACCACAAAAATATTTTTATGATCATACATTTTTGTAGTAATGACAGTAAATTGTCCATGTAACATAACACTGTTTAAAAGAATAACTTAGACTTCCAGTTATAAGATGGGAGGTTAAGCATGCATACATATCAGTTCCACAGATTTGATAATAAACTCTCTCTTCTGAAGACACAATGAACTAAGAACCTGGACTTATATTCCTGTTGCAGAAAAATATATGAAATATTATTAATAATTTTTTATATTATTCCATGAACTGATATGGAAGTAAGAAATTTTTACGCCAAAATCTAAATGAAGTATGGGAGGCAACTGGAAAATTGAGCTAAAAAATGAAGCAATGAAGTGAGCATTTTTCCTGAGGGTACATTTACCAAATTCTATGAATTTAAGTACCACTGTTCACGACCATGTGGAGTTTGGGAAACCCAAAGTAAAACAGGAACAGACTCGTGGAGGGGAATTTAATGGGTGAATCTGTATAAGGCTGAGCTTGATAGTATCATACTGAAATAATTAAAGGCTAGCTAGAAATAAATCCATATACCCATTACTACCCCTTATGGATTCCTACTCCATTCCCCCTTGACTACTGCTGAGCACAAGGGGAAAAACAGATGTCTCCCCTGAGAATTCATAAAGGTCTTCAACAGATTTGCAGACAAAGTTCATAATACTTGCATGGCTTTAAAAAATTCGAACTAAAAATTTTGTTTATGGAATTCCCTGTCTGGTAGCAAAGCCAGGCACTTCACCAAAGCAAAATAATTTTGCCTGAAGGATTCATTTTTATTCCAAGTTTTGATTTTCTACAGTATAAAAATTCCACGGAAAATTGGCAACTGAAGAGCCAAATTCATTGAATCCACGAGAAAACAAATTGCCATGGTTGAAAGCCAAAGAATGACAACAAAATCAGATCCTCAAAAGCTTCATATATTAGAGTCATCAAAGAAAGATAATAAAGTAAAAATGATTACTGTGTTTCAAGGAATAATACAGGTATTGTAATGTTTGAATGAAGACCATACAAATTGAAACAAAAAAAAGTCAATGATGTAATAAAGTTAGATTTTGCAGCTGAAAAGAAAATGAGTTATCTAGAAGAGAGAATGGAAGTAGAGAGGAGGGAATAAGAGACACAGAAAAATAATCAGCAAATCAACTTCAAGTCTCCTTTAATGTTTTCTATTTTGTTTTCAGTTTGTGACTTTATTCTAGAATTTCTTCAATAATTTTTTTCCTAAAATTGTATCTTCTATTACACATAGATTATTTGTCCCATTTATTAATAGTACCCTTTAAGAACAACAACAAATAAGAACTGAGTGTTTGCTCTCGTGACAGTTTCTTTGGCTGTGCAGAAACTTTTTAATTTAATTAGGTCTCATTTATTTATTTTTGTAAAACATAAAACTTTTCAAAGATAACATAGGAGAAAATCTTCTGGACCTAGGGCTTGATGAAGAG